>JAVQJZ010223782.1:0-14676 GCA_036025355.1 Leiopotherapon unicolor | reverse complement strand
ACATTGCAACAGTATTTATTTATCCTGTAGATCAAAAGTCTGTGAAAATTCATAGATGCTGCCCTGCACTCCACACCTTCAAAATAAAAAGCAACATCAAGTAAAAAAAAAAGTCTGTTTGCCTTAGTTTAAGTGCAAGATAAAATGCCATGTCACTGTGAGTTACTATTAGATAATGATGTCATTAAATCAACAAACTTAAGAGAATCTTAATAGTGAGAGGAAATTCAGTTTTATCCTGTAGTCCTACATGTAGCCATGGTGTTTGCTGTTCAGCAGAAGTTACATGGTCTTGCTTTAAGCAAGCCATTAATCCCCAAACTGCATCAGTGGCAAACAGTATCAGGCTGCGGTTGTAAATTTGAATGTGTGTGTGTGAGTATGAAACAGGGTGGAAAACAGCATGCGTGCTCAGTGATGTTGTTGCTGGGTGAATAAAGGTTAAAAAAAAAACATTTGAGGATGTTTGGGTGAGTGTGTAAGGATGCTCGGGAGCAGCGCACATCTGTTTAGATTTTCAGGCAACGGCCGTCCTGCTGTGTCTGCAGAGCACTTCCCTCTGTGATCAATGAGCAGACAGATGTGCAGATTGCCAGACGAGACAAGGGGACAGACTGGGAGGAGATGAGACATGCCCACACACACACACACACACACACAGACACACAAAAAAACCACACACGCAGATGTAAAAAAAACAGTCTTATAGTCTTATATTCCTGGTAATACAAAGAGCCTCTTATATTTGGTTACTGATTGAAAACTGAAGGCAGTGAGAAAATGCACATCCACCTCAAGGATGTTTGCTTCTCCATTTCTTGGTTTTGCATGAAAGCCTCTTAAATCAAACCCTGTAATTCAGCTGCTACCTGTAGTATCTCTTACACCGCAAAGATGAGAGCCATTTTGTAATGGTAAGAGAAAGACTAGGGCTCTTCATAAATGCAATTCAATGGCTCTAAGTACCGGGGGTCACGGTAAGAACCATTGCGAGCCCATTTCCTGCGCGTGCTGCTCGCTCTCTTTCATCACTGAAAGGCTGTGCAGGATCAGGTATCCTCTAATGGAGGGGAGAGGGGCTGTATGTCAGGGACCTGTGACATTCTGGATACAACTGTAGAAGGGTCAAGAGCACACATTACCAGAGCAGGAGCCCACAGAAACATATTGGGTCATGCTTAAAATTAGCAGTAGCATTTATTTTGTCAGTGTCACAGATGGAGGCAGGAGGCTGGATGCTGGAAAACAGCTTTTCCTCTGAGACCGAGGGCTTTTTACAGACAGATCAGTAGTACAAGGCAGAGGAGGATGCCTCTCATCTTGTACAGCTGTTTCTCACCTCTTTCACTAGCCAGATAATGTTTACTCCAAGGATTTCGGGCATCTCAGCTTCCTCTGCCATTAAAATATGGATATCTGCTACATTAAGTCCAGTGTTCACTCTGACAGTCTGTCATATTGTCAATGAGGAACTCATAAATCTGCAATGTTACACTGAGAACGCTTCATCATAATATCTATTTCGTTTGCATATCATGTCATTAATCAAAGTTCCCAATTAAAGTGCAATCAAGTGCTGCAGATTCCAGGTAGTCCAAAGTGTAAAAGAAGTCTAATAAATCTGTGTCACTGTGAGGTCACTTATTTCTGACATCTAAAAGCTTTAAGTGACTCCAGCTCTGACATAAAACAGGCTTTTCACATAATCTATGAATGGCCTGTCAAATGAACATATTTGATGCCCGTGAGGCCATCAGTCCGGGTGTTACATAAGTCAGCTGTGTGGCTCATAACACAGCAGACTGACTGACTGACCGCTTATTGTGGCTGGCAGGCTGCAAAGGCTGACATGCGCCGTGCCGCCTCATCAATCTACGGCCCATACACCTATTATCCCCAGGAGAGGAAAACATCAATAAATTACCCGGCCAATGAGACTAATCCATTTGGCTGATGGAGTGTCACCTCTAGCCGCCACGGAGACGGATGGAGAAGCTGCTGCCACCTGGTCCCGGTGACAAAACACTACCTGTCCAAGATGCAGAGAGAGGACTGCCGGGAGGGCTGGAGAGCCATTCACAAAAGACGCATGCCAGCAAACTGTCTGTCAGGTGAAAACCATGTATCTTCAAAGTGTCAGTTGTGATGTAACAAAGTAAAACAGCCTTTTGATTAAGTTTGTTGGTTGAGAAGTTTAAACTTTTTGAGGTGGATCTATAGAGTGGGTGAAGTTTTTGCAGCAAAAACATCCAAATCTGCAAAACTGGAGTTACAAGGTTTCTACCTGAGTGTATTGAGCATAGAGACGTGCACAGGCTGACGCGCGCACAAACCACCCAGCAGGCTTTGCATTCAGTTATGATTTTATGAGCCTGTCTACAACAAAAGCAGCATCTGTTCATTGACTGTAAACAATATGTTGTTTTTCCAGACACATTCCACACAGTTCCCACAGAGCAACCTGTCCCAGGTAACCTGAGAGCAGCTCCACCTGACGAGCTGCTCTTGCGGGACGAGTATATGTCTGGGTCCACGTGCCCTGGGTTTACGGGACGGAGGCGGCGAGGCAGGGCGGGGCAGGGCAGGGCGGGGTGGGCTGATTCCAGGAACAAAGCAGACAGGATGCTGGTAAGGCCCAGATAGCATCACCAGCAGACCGTGAGGGCCAATGGACAGCAGGGCAGAAATGAGATGTGTATTAGGTTACTCCATCTGTTAGAGAGCACCTCGCCTCACACACAACCGCACACATGCACACAGACATACACAATGCAATCACACGGCGCACAGCAGTAGCCAGGTGGTGACAGTGTGGGCGAACATTTGGCAAACCATAGTGGGAGGGTAAGGTGTGAGTCAGGTGTAAGGGCCAGAGTTACACACACACACACACACACACACACACACACACACACACACACACTCACAGATTTTCCTTTTCATTCATTTCTCTGCCTCCCTGTGAGCTTCTGGAAAATGTTTCCCCACAGCTCGACAAAATAAGAAACAATGAGAATTCATCCTCCTATTACCTGTAATCATTTAGAATACACTAAGATATTTGTTTATTTTGAAATGATGTTTTAAAAATAATGCACAAAGGATACTGTTTCACAACAATGGTCAGACACCACAGACAAGCTGTAAAGAGGCCAACAGTTCAGCCTCATCATCTAAACCACTTTATATGGAGGTTAACAAGGAAAGTGAATTAATCATCTTTCATTGCACAAGGAATTCATCCTTTCTCTTCATTCCTTCATTTGTTAGTTTGGCAGACCTTTTTCAGATTAGGTCTACCAAACTAACAAAAATATAACTCAATTATTCCTCTCATGTCTAAGACTAATAGTACAAAAGCCTAAACATCCAACTAACTTTTGGTATCATTAGTGAGAAAAATCGGTCTTTACTGAATGGAGCGTAACATTAGTCATACATACTGAAGCTTACATAAGCTGACTGGCATCAGCTTCTTTATTTGTGCTGCGCAGTTTGTCAGTTGTCTGGCTGGCAGCTGACTACCAATCAGATTCATGCAGGTGTACCAGGTGTGGCATCATAACCTGACACTTCTCACTATTAATCTGCTGCCACAATAGTTTGCTGTCGTAACCACTTCAGCCATCCCTCTCCCCTTTATTTGGTTCATGCATGAAGTTACTGGGAGTGGGGGGTGTTCTCCCAGCTGAATCCTTGTTGTTGCTCTGATTCTTTGAGAGCACCCCGAAAAAGAAGAGCTGTTTAACAATGTATTAAAAGTGGTCAGTTTCTCAAGTGCCTTTGACCAAACTGTGATTGTTTAAAATTTACCCTTTATTAATCATATCAGTTATTAATATTAATAATAATAGAAGAGCAGGGCTCATTTTAAAGCTGTGAAATTTTAAGAATTGGTTTATGCATCACTCTCATTATGAATGCTGACTGTGCTTGAATACAATTAGACTCTAATAATATTAATACCAATACACAGTAATATACACGACAACATTTTGTTCATTGTTGTTCATTTAAAGCCTTGGAATGATAAGCTACATCCAAAAATCCTCTCATATCTTAACAGAAATAGGAAGCATTGGCCATGCACACAGACCAATACTGCTGCTCCTTCCTGATACAGAATATGCCAGTGCTTCCTCTGCCTCCATATTTCTGTCTTTCGCCATTGACTCCATTGATCTCGAGCGCTGCGGTCTTCACTGAGGTCAAAGTTGAGTTGAGCTCTGACTCAAACAGGCAAATGGGCGCTGTCAGAGGACGTGTGCAGCAGAATAGAGGACACAGTGAGGCGAGAAGGACGCGGGGGCAAAAGTGAACTGGAAAAACACAGCAGAGAGCTGGAGGGGAGAAGGAGGAGGAGGAGGAGGAGGAAAAATGAGGGGGGGGGTTATGAATAGTGCCAGGACGTGTGGAGAGAAACATTCAGTGAGGCAGGCTTTGAAGCTGCATTCAAAGGCAGCTGGAGTCAAGCAGTGCCAGAGCTGTGAGACACATCGCACACCTCTCGCCAAAAACTCGCCACGGGTGAGAGAGACCTGACACCCCAATCAAATGCTCGCCTCATAGACAAAATACACATACAGTAGATACATCGGTGGACTCTGAGGAATCCTAGCACTCAGAAGTGAAAGGCTATTCCAATAATGGATCCACTTCCAGCACACAGGCCGAGACAGAGAGACAGGACACACAAATACACGCACACACACTAACACACCCCCGGCTCTTGTTGCTCTCCAGGGTTGCGATTTGAGGACGTGGAGAAAAAGCCGGCAGCCCATCCAGAGTGCATACAGTTTGAGCGCAGATGAGAGAGGTCACGACGAACACAGCTTGAGTACCCCACTCCAAATCAAGCATCCAAGCTCTATTAATCCAATATGCATCTCCAAGTAGATCCTGTGGTTTAAGATGAATACACTCCCACTCATTCACCCTCAGTCTATCTTTCATGCTTGCAACTCATCACGCCCATGCACCAGCTTAATTCTCCACAGCTCGCTTTTAGATAGAAACAAATGTTACAGAAGAAATATTTGCATTGCCGTTTCATAAAGTGCTTAAATAGTAACGAAAGATGAGATTCTTTCCTTTTTGAAGTCGGGCTTTTAAGACATAAAAGAGCAATGGACTGAACTAGAGTGAACTTATGAAGGAAAGTAGCGAGGGGATAGGGAGTGTTTTTGAAGTTCTTGAAACAGATGGGTGCACAGTGTGAGACAGGGAGAGAAGTAAGGAGTGTGAAAGATGGAGAGAAAGAGATGGAGTGAAACAGTGATGGAGGCAGGAGGGATGAGTGGACGGCTGCTGACTTAAATGTGAATGTGGAGCTGTGAGAGTTGTTACAAGACAAAGAACTTTTGCCGGATTAAAAAATGATGTTGAAACCATCATCATGTCAAGTTTTTGTTGTTTGGTGCGTTGGACCTACAGCTGAGGGGGCTCCGGCTGCCTCGCGGTGTTGTTTCACTCAATGTGACCTCAGAATATTAGAGGTTAATATCATGGCTTGCATTGCACTCATTACACTGCTCAAACCCCTTGATGTTCGCGAGTGTGAGCGCACATGGGCGAGATGAGAACAAATCCTACCTTCCCTCTTAATTAATACAAGCTGAATTTAATAAAAGAGTAGAAAGGCCAGTGCCTTGCCAATTTAATAATTAATTGTGAGTTATATTGGCTCATTTCCTTTATAGTGATACATAGTGTGTGAGATGTGCTTTGATATACTGCTAACTTGTACTGCAAGATTACTTGAAGATGACTCATCCTTGTCATGAGATCCAATGGAGTGTGAGTGTGTGCGTAAGTGTGTCATTGTGTTTGTAATTGACTGCCTGAACCCCTGGGGTTGAAGGACATCAATGGCAGTTTCATTACAGAGCCGCAGAGCGCAGTGTAAGGGCTAAAGTGTTTACTGTATCACTTCCCCGTGACGATGTGGACGCAAATACGACTCAAAACATTGCACGGGTGTATGTGTGCCGTGTGTGATGGACCAGAGTTTACAAACTTGGATAAAAAGGTTTCCAAATTAACAAACCATTTTCAGCAGGAATATTTCAGCCCTAGCATTAACTTTGTGAAAGGAAGGATGCCCTGAGGGAGAAATAGCATGCCAACAGACTTTGATGTGGAACATGAAAATGTGGAGCTTTTTACCAGCAGCAGTTATAAAGAAGTGGTGGAGGCAGAAAAGACTCTAGCTGAGCTTTTTGTGGAAGGTAGAAGGTAAGCATAACGGGCTTCAAAATAATAAAAATGTTGGACCCCACAGTTCAGCAACAGGCTGAAAACTGAAGCTCACAGGTTATCAGTGCAGCTGTCATTGAGGAGGGAGGTATCAGGACTAAACGGTCGGTCAGGAGGGCACAGAGTTCAGCCGGCCGAGGAGGAAAAAGATCAGTGGGAAATAACTGAAATAGCCAGAGGGTGCTGAAAAGAAGAAGTCGGAATTGATTTATGCTGATTTAACAGCAGCGCCTGACAGATCGACTGAGAAACACTCAGTAAAACCGGGAAGTTATCAGAGTAAAGATACAAGAGCAGAGAGCTTTGGAGTTGGTGAAGGCAAAGGAGGCAGCTGTCTCCGAAACAAAAGAAAATGTTGGGGAATGGCAACAAGTTGAAGTGCGAGTGCAAAGCAGGAGACAGCTCACAAAGGCAGGCTTCAGAAGATGACAGAGAATGAATCAGTGTACTGCTGTTTTAACTGTAAACGGGAAGGATCCCAGATTGCACTGACGACCACAAAGGATGCTGGGAAGGAACAAAGACGAAGAATGAGCTAAGACAGCGTTTTGCGAGGCTCATTTAAAATTTATGAAATCATTCGTCACTTACGCCTCCTCATAGAGACGAATTAAGTGAACACACACTCCAGACAGAGTTAACAATATTCATCCTCGTTGCAACACATTTCTTGGCAGTATACCTGCACATAGAAACCTCTCCTGTTGAGCTGACAGCCCATCAGCCTGCTCCTGCCTTCTTTCATGCTCATACAGTCTTACATTCTTTTTCTTTTCTTCTGCTTCTAATCTTGTATCTTTTAGACCTTTGTATCAAGACTTTTTCAACATTCAGAAATGGTGATGCAACAACAAAGTTTAGTGTGAAATGTAGAAACAGGAATGGAGTTCCTGTGGAAAGCTGTTCTTGAGAGTGACACACAGAGAGAGTGAGCCTCGAACGGCTGAAGTTTAATTCAGCCGCGATAGCATGTGAAAGGGCAAAACTGTGGCGTGAATATGATAAGAATAAAATTCAACAAAACTTGACTGAAAGGTGTTTATCAGGTGAATTGCGGTGTTACAAGGATAACTGTTGGTTTAAGAGGTATTCATCTGAAGTGATAATTACTCCAAAGGAAAATATAAATCAAGCAGAAAGTGGAAATACATTAGGTTCTCTAAGGACAACCAAAATCAGAGCATAATGTTCAACAAGTGCTCTTCAGCCTCTTTCAAACATCCCTCACAGGCATTTCACATACAGAGTCAGACTTTTGTTTACTTACTGCAGCAAACTTTTAAAGAATATGAGCTGGAATATCTGCCATAACTTTTCTTCACATTCTGATCCCGCCATTTAATGTCTTATTTTTGTGTTATTTTGTGCTCTCTTGTACTGTGTTTATTGTGTGTGCGAACCTAAGAGCGAGATATGAAGAATTTCTCTGAAATGAAATAACACTATGGCCTTAAACTAGCTCATCAAAAATTCCAATATGTAGGTGGCCACACACACGAGTCCACTGGGATGCTCGTGCGGCTCAGTGTCTGTTGCATGTTTTAGTGTGCCACTGTTTGCTGATCTTATGGTATATCAGCACAACAAAACCACAGTCCTTCTGCTCCCTTGTGGTCAAAAATCCCTTCATACAGCTTCAGTGGATTTCTGCAGATGCTACGCCACCACGGGGACCCCCGGTTCAAGTTTTACTTTGTTCACAGCCGCTATATATCTTTGAATCACAACACAGTAATCAGTGTTGGGAAGTAGGAGGGGAGTGTTGGAGTTAGGGTAAGATTGATCAGTTTAAAAAACTAAGCAATATATTAATGTGGAAGTACAACTTCAATTCTATATCATCATGTATATGCAAACATGATATAAATAACTAAAACACATAAACCAGTCCCTGATATAAGATTGTATGCAGCCATGTTCATTCTGGGATAAAAGCAGGGAAGTAAATATCATCATGTTCATATTTAATTTAATAAAGACTTTAGAAACCCATTAATGCAGAAAGTGTAGTTTTACATGATGATGATGATGATGATGATGATGATAAAATTGTGGTCACAACTGTGACCAATTCCGATGGGATTAATTAATCAGAATCATCTGAAGCTAAAATCAACATCAGTAACCAGCAGCAGAGGACCAGACACTGATGCAGATACTTTTTACTGCAACCACAACAAAATTGGCTTCAGTTGCTGGTGGCATGTTGTTGGACCCTACGTAACAAAGTATTTATTTTCCATGACTGTTTCTCTACACCACAGTAATACATTGATAGGCCACCAGCCCCAGTAAAAGAGTTTAACAATGCCCCTGGAGTCCCCTCCTACAAGCACACCAGATGTCCTGAGATTTTGGGATTATGTCAGTTTACGAAACAAAAGAGAGAAACAATTAATCTCTAAACCAAAGAGGAGGAGGAGGATGAATTCTGAAATCAGACCGTTTACAAAGATATCACTTCCTGCCAATAAGCTCCTTTAATCTGGAAGCAAATATTTTCTTAAAATGGCACAGTAGTTGGTAAATTATAATGAACCAGAAAATGGACATTGATGAAGGAAGTAAAAGGATCTCTCGGGTTTTAGAATGAACAAGCATGATTGGCACCTGATTCAATCAGTTGAACAACAGAGCAGAGATCCCCATGTTTTGTTTTGACATCTGAAAAATGCATTTGGCTTAGAACCACCATGCAGCATAAACATCCTTTCGAGCAACAAACATGAAAATCTGTTTAAAGCCTTTTTACAGGACATTCAAATGTGTTTCGCTGCTGTAATTTACCGCAACATTGCATCTCCTGAAAATTGCCATTACAGTGCGTGGCATAATCTCCCTTTTATATTCAGCAAGGTGATGAAGGAATTAATTTGTAAAGACAGCGGGTGGAACTGGTACTGTACAACTGAGGGCAACAGAGAGGAGGAGGATTAAAAACACAAAAGTAAACCACAGACTACAACATACAACAACAGCAGCCGTGGTGAGATGTAAAGTGCAAGTGCAGTCTGAAACAGTGTATTTAATTCATGGAGCTCACACCATCGAAAGAAGACAGTCATCGCCAGCTCTATTGTACACTTACTACTACTGCACAAGCTACTACTATCAATGATATTAATAACCTTGAACTTTTAAAAGAATAGAGACTGTGTAGAAGTACACTTATTGTGTATTTACTTGTGAGTTAATGGTTAATGTTAGTTAGTTTCTTTTTTCATTTCTCTTTAATGTTCCATTTGCTCCCCCATGACATTTTGTTCTGAGGGTTAAACATTGTTTCTTTTGATAAAGAGTTATTAAAGAGGGATGAAAAATATCAGAACTAGATGGCTTAAGTTTGTTTGTTTGTTGCTAATGGGACAGTAACAGAAGTAATTCTGCCATCGACTTCCCAGGTTTTTGTCTGCTGCCCATGTTTCTTTTGTGGAGCAGTTCATGCTCCTGCAGAGGAGGGTTAAAGGCGAATGATGCTACAGTTAAACCACGGCAGCGTCCTTCATTTCTCCATTTATTGAAATGAAATGTCAGAACTGTCAAATATGGCTGTTGAATTTCTGTGTCAAAATTTACAAAGTCACCACAAAGATTTTTGCGGAGCTCCTTGAGAAAAGCCCCTAACTGAATCCCCTGACTTCATGCTAAGCTAGGCTAACCCCATCCAAGCTCTGTCCAGACTTAACACACATGAATGAGAGTGGTATCAATCAAACCTCCTCACTGTCAACAGAAATCAACATAAGTGAGAAAAACATCAAGATCAGTGAGTTTAAAAAGTAGTAAAATACGACAAGGTTCCCAATAAGGTTCCCAAATAATTTATAAAATGAAATGAAATGAAATTAAACTTAATTGTTATGTTTCCCACGTCAGAACCTTTGCCTTCAGGAGGCTGCGAGAGTCTTGATCCCAGGTTACATCATCACTGCTGCTCTGCTACTCGCTGCTGTGAGCATTGTTGACATGATTGTTAGCAGGCATTATGTAAATACACATCCACCAACTTCCTTCCACAACTGTGTGCAGCACTTGAATTTTGCCTTTTTTCTGTCTTTTTTTTCATTTTTCTTTGCAAAATAGGGAGGGTTGAGCAAAGCGAGAATCCTGAAAACTGAAATAAATAATGATCTCCACCCTCTTTTTCCTCAGATGGAAAAACAAAGTTCCTGGACTGCAAGAACGCAGCTTTCTCTTCTTCATCTTCTTCTTCTTCTGCCTCCTCTTCTTCTTCTCCTCCTGTCAGATCAGTACAACACAGTTGAGTCTCCTGTTCGCTCATACAGTTGAGCAAGTTTCTCAGCTGTGTTTACTTCCCTGAGTTTATTGGTAAACAAGTGCCTAATTAAATGATGCTGCAGAGTGTATGGCAACCTGCACTACTATAAATAGGTGAGAGTTAAGAAAGGGTATTGTACATGATGGAGGGTGGAAAAAAAACCCTCTCAGAGCCTCTTTGTTGTTTGTGTGAGAGAGGAGATGAAAGACAAACGCCTACGCTGCCTGAATGGCTGAGACATACCTCACCCTCTCGCCTCACCTCATCCTCTCCCCCAACATCCCCTTTCCCTTCTTCACTGCCTCCTTTCTCACATCTCTCTCATCCCCCAAGCTGAACAGGACTCCCTTGTTTACCCCCTCCCGCCCCCTCCCCACCCCACCACCTCACACACATACGCAGACTTGTTAAGGTTGATGCCAGTTTTGTGCGTGTGTGTGCCTCAGTCACCAGAACACAAACGAGACACGCAGTCGCACAAATAGGGCCCACAAAAGCTCACAAACAGCCTGACAAGTTCCTAATTTGAAGGCAGACACATCCGCACATCCATCCATGCTGCAAAGTCTGTCTCTCTCTCTCTCCTCTATCTGTCTTTACTTTCCCTTTTGTCTCCATTAATTAGAGCTGTTCTAACCTTCGGTGCTGCCCTCCCATTCTTCCCCCCACCTCGTGCCTCCCGCCCCAGCCTTCATCCATCTACTGTGAAAAAGACATCTCCGGCAGAATAAAAAATGAATGTGATGCTAGTTTTTTTTTTTTTTTTTTGGAGGGGGGAACAATGGGGAGAGTCCCAGGGCTGCATTACGTTAGGTTATTTATCTCCAAGTAAAGATGTGCCTCATCCCCTACTTTCCCTCCCTCCTCTCTCCTAATCCTTTACTCCCACAGCCCCGGTGCTCTTCTTCAGCCACCCCCCCACCCCACCCTCTCCTCTTCCTCCTCTGAGAATCACCTCAGAAATCTATACATTACTATCTGGACCTCGGGAACCAGCGAAACGGCAACACTTTTAATTTTTAATCAGGGCCTCAGTCAGAGGGGACCTGGCTTTTTCCACTCCCCTTCTCTCGCCACCTTTCTTTCACCTTCACTTCTACCCTCTTTCCCCCCTCTCTCTCTCTCGTACTCTTACTCGCCCACGCACCCCATCCCTCGTGTCTCCCTTCCCAAAGTCACGGTGATGAATGGGTTAGCGCTGCCATCTCCGTGCCCACCAGCGAGAGGCAGAGGCCGGCTAACGCAGCTCAGACGCTCTCGGGGATCACAGGCAAGGAGGAGAGTAATTAATCCAGTAGGATGGGAGGCAGGGTTGCAGGACATACTGTGAGCTTCAGGACACAGTGTGTAGGTGTGTGTGAGTATGTGTGTGTGTGTGTTGGAGTGCATTATTGGAAACAGAGGATAGAAACTCCAGACAGAGTTTTTTTATCTGCGCAGAACTGGGGGTGATGTGTTTCAGAGCACAAGGTTAGAGTAGCGTGAGTGCACCTGAGCCATTGTGTGTGTGTGTGTTTGTGTGTGTGATAGAGAGAGAGAGGGAGTGTGTGTGTGTGTCTGAGTGGGTAGATGAGCTCCTTAAATAAACACCACTTGGGTACAGACAGGAGCAGCCAGAGGCAGCCCATGCAAGACTGTCCTTGAACTCCAGGGTCAAACACACAAAAACAGCCACACACACACACACCTACACACACACACACAGACACACACAACTGCAATGAATTCCAACATCAGCCAGGATGGAGAGTGAAGCTTTTTAAAATTGTGAAGGGGGTGTGTGAGCCATTATTTCAGGTCCTTTGTTTGAGTAAATCCATTGTCGGCGCCGTTACTCAGAATAATCACTAAACCCTAATTGTCTGCGGGCGGCAGGGAGGACTCGGCTTCCAAATTAAATTGCGTTCACCTTGATAAGAGACTCTCCCAGACAACTACGGGGTAAATGAAAGATGTGTAGTTGGAGTTAGATGTATAAACAGGTGTGTTCTCCATCAAAGCTCTATGTTAATTGGGCCAATCCATTACCCACTTTGACATGCTTAATGTTTTGGGGTATGACCGATTAGTGCAGCGTGGAGCGCCGTACACAAGCGACTGGCTGGTTTCCTCTGGTCCGTGACGTCTAACCAGAGGCTACAGTCCCATGCATCATTAGTCTTGGCCTAGCCAGCATACCAATCACATGTCCCTATAGCCTAATAGGATAACTGAGGGGAAATGGAAGAAATGGCTTCGATGCTGTAGAGCAGCTCTGAGTGCGGTCTCCCGGGTTTTTGTGTGCATGTATTAATGGACAAGGCTGAAGCAATTATGGTACAAATGAAGCCAGACAGGAAATATGTCAACTTTCTGGGATTGAATGGAGCTGAGAAATATTGGATTTCGCAGCAAACATGAAACACAGCTCTGTCACGTGGAGGATGTGTGAGTGCATATGAAGGGGGGGGGGGTTGTGGGTGGGTCACTGACACCACAAGCCAGCTTTGTGGAAAGAGGAAATTGTGCTTGGATGCTGCATGTCAAGGTTTTATCTCCCTCTGGTACACCGCAGCCAGCAGATCAGCAGGTATAAGGTGCAACACTTTTATTTAAAAACAAGAAAAGCGGACAAAAAGTTTACAGCCACAGGCCTGTACCTGCACACAGTGCTGCTTTGAGCGAAATGCTAACACACTCACAATGACACACAGACATGCTGTTTAGCAAGCACAATGTTTACTATCTGGACAATCTCACTTTAGTGCATAAGTATTCTTACAATTGCTATTAAAAAGTGCAGCTGAGGAAGGAATGTCATTAGTTTAGCAGGTTTTATTCATAATCTAAAGTGGCTGGCAGGAGATCTCCAGACTCACAGAGATACATCATCTGGGAACCACAAATATGGCAACCCAATAGTTGTTTAGATATTTTAGTCTGGAAAAAAAACTGGTGGACCCATCAATAGACACACAACGTGTTTTCACGGAGCGCCTTCCTCTTCAGCGTCACGAGTCAGCTGTCCCGGATACAGGTAGAAATAGGTGTCGTGCTGCAGCCCACATAACGTGACCCATTTTTTCAGAAAGGAGGAGCAATCAGCAGCACAGCCGAGGGGTGCCAGAGACAGGGAGCACACACGCAGTCCCAGAGGACAGACAGCTATTACAGCACAGGAAATACAATCATCTACGTGCCTAGAGGCTAAATGTAAGATTCAGCAACAGTGCAGAAGAGGAGTTAGGTCCTTTTTAAGTCCAACTGGCAACCCCCACTGGCTCATAAATGTGTTAGAGCTGCTTGAAGATTTGATCAGTGATACTTGTCTTCCTATTGAGTACTATTGTTCAACAGTATTAGAAGTGTGAAAATACAAAAATGCTGTTTTCTCCACGGTTTTCTACATCATGGGACACCTTCTTTAACTGGAGGCTTTTATAAAGCAAACATGGAGCTGCTGGTTTCCAGTACTGCGAGGTGGGGAAATGAATTGAAGAGACTGGATGAAAGAGGAGAGGCGAGGAGGGATGAGTGGAGATGAGAGGTCACAGCGGAGGGGAGAGCAGACTGACAGATATGGAAATGAAGTCAAGAGGGAGACAGAGATACGAACTTTTCCTTCACTTCCTCTTTGTATTTACCCTTCAAAAAAAAGAGAGTGAGGCCTAATAAAACATTTATCATTCCAGGAAAGCTCTTTAATGTCTTTGACATTAAAAGGCTGAAAGGAGGGAGCAAGAGATGAAAAGAGAAGAGAGAGGGAGGGAGAGAGAGAGAGACAGAGGAGGATGCATGTCTCGGAGTGGATGATAGCGAAAGTTGGAGGAGTGGCAGGGCTCAAGGAGCCAAAGGACAAGAAATCAGAGGCAAAAGTGCAAAAGGAAATAAGTGGGAGGTGAGTGTGGAGTTAAAAGGGGTGAATTAGACAGTCTGAAGATGAGAAGCAGCTCTGACGATGAATTGATTAGAGGAAAAAAGACAGTCACACAGAATTAAAGAGTGTTGAGCCTCAAACATAATTTATATGGATGGTACGGCTTCATTTGCAAACAAGTCAGGTGGCTGGGTTCTCAAAAAAACACAAGATGACACTAAATCTAAATATATGTTTTTTTTTTTAATATGAATGTCAGTGCTGTATTTGAGTTTTTAATGAC
>JAVQJZ010223730.1:0-14486 GCA_036025355.1 Leiopotherapon unicolor | reverse complement strand
GCTGTATTGCCATTATCAGTGTTCCACAGAGCAGAAATATGTTGGTTTTGTACAATAAAGCTTGGCATGGCTTCACTTCAGGACAGCTGACAGATGTTTTTTTTCCCATTACATCTGCTCCTCCTCTGTGTGTAAGTTATCTTTTATTCACATTTCTCATCAGTGTGTGTCGTTTTAAAATTCTCTACCACTTTGTTCCTCTCAGGAAGGCATCTGGGTTGCAATCAGAGGTTTGATGGCACTGGTCAAGAATTCGCCCACGCCTGGTTCCTGGGTGATATCCACTTCGATGACGACGAGCATTTCACCGGTCCCAATGCTGGCAGTGGGATCAGCCTTCTCAAAGTAAGCATACTGCAGCATGATCAGATGATTCATGAATTATAATAAATTAGGGATGAATCAGAGATTCAGTTACAGCATCTTAAATATCTTTGCATTAGGTGGCGGTTCATGAGATCGGCCATGTTTTGGGTCTCCCTCACATCTACAGACCTGGCTCCATAATGCAGCCCAGCTACCTGCCACAGGAGTCAGGCTTTGAGATGGACTGGATGGACAGGAAAGCCATACAGCACCTGTATGGTATGTGATAACAGCACCATCTAGTGGATACACACACACGGAGAATTAAATGTAGCTTTATTTACATAATTAGATTAATAGGCCTATAAAAAACCAATTTGTCATCTATTCCACTGTTTGAACTCAGGGGGCTGCAAAGGTCGATTCAACACGGTATTCGATTGGATCAGAAAGGAGAAGACGCCCTATGGGGAGGTGGTCATCCGCTTCAACACATATTTCATGAGAGACGGCTGGTACTGGCTGTATGAGAACAGAAATAACCGAACACGCTTTGGAGATCCGGTGGCACTGCAGACAGGCTGGCGAGGAATTCCCACGGAGGGAGTGGACGCATATGTGCATGTGTGGTCCAGAAAAAGAGATGCCGTTTACTTCTTCAAAGGTCAGCCTTGGAAGTTACTGGCATACTTATCTAAATATTGCAGTTTTCCAGCAGGGAAATCATTTTTATAGTATCTGTTGTTGTTGTTCTGTACAGGCACCCTGTTCTGGAGGTATGACACTGAGAATGACCGAGTGTTCAAACAGGACTCTGAAGGTCACCGCTATCCCAGGTTAATCTCCAAGGGTTTCCCAGGGGTCATCGGCCCCATTGACACAGCCTTTTATGACAGGAGGGACTCCCACATCTACTTCTTCAAAAACACCCTCGTAAGAGCTGCATCCTCATGTTCTCTTTGCCACATGATAAGCAGGAGGAGGCGCCGGAAGCACAATAGATTAAATAAATTAGTGAAGTTGGAAAACATTAGTGATTTTATGAGAGAAGGTGACAATTTAAGATATCAAATCAGCCCCTCCCCCCCAGGTCTCCCAAAAGCCTCAGGTTCACTGTGTGAGTTTTCTCACTTGATTAATTATTAATTTGCCAGAGAATATTAACTAAAGCAGCTCCTGTATTATTACCTTCCCATTCATAATTTGTTACTTTCTACCAAAACCTCCACAAAAATGAATCCTATTTATTCCAGTATAATAAATTGCAGTTGTTTCCTAAGGTTGGGTATATTTTACTGGAACTAAAAGGCAGTGGGGTACAAACACAATGCACAGACAGTGTGGTACATATATTGTAGTAGAGGAAATCTATTAGTTTGTGGGCGGTGGGGGGGTGGCACTAGTTTTTGCCCTGGAGCCCCTCTAAAATTTTAATCCTGCCCTGGGTTGAACGTCATAATCACTACTGTTTCCAGATGTGATTTGTAATCTAACAATTACAGTTTGTAGAACATGTATGGAAATGCAATAAGCAAAGTCTTGGAGAGACGAAAGCCCAAGCTAATTCATTGTTTCACAGCATTATGAGGCAACACATTTATGCAAACAAACCTGCCACACTTCCTCTGTGATTTGCTTGCGCGTTGTAATTGAAATGATTTCTGTATAAGAGGCAAAACAATTATCTGTTCAAACAGGTGTATGCGTTCGACGTGGAAGCCAACAGCTTGGCAAGAGGCTTCCCCAAAAACATCAGAGATATTTTCCCCGCAGTGGAGAGCGGAGACCATCCAGATGGCAACATCGACGCTGCCTACTTCTCCTACACTCACAATGCCATCTTTCTACTCAAGGGTACGCGCTTCTGGCAGGTGGTGGGCAGCCGCAATCGCTGGCGCCGGCCCTTTCTGCCGCGGAATGGCCTGCTGCCACACAAGGAGGTGGATCAGCAGTGGTTCGACATCTGCAACGTTCATCCCACCGCGCTCAGACTAACGCGCTGAGGTTGCTGAAGCAGACATTCATTAAACCCGACTGCTGTGTGCTGATCTGCTCTCCTGTTGTATGTTTACATGTGGTCATGTGTGTAGAAAGCCATGATATACTTTTTTTTTTTAAATAATGTTTACCTATAACTTAAGATCTTAAAGACAAAAACAGCTTAATATCTCTGTTGGCTTATTTTCAGTGAGGTGTGTTATTAATATATCAGCTGCTCTGTCTCTCACATAGTGGTGCCAAATGCATGTTGGCATGAAAACAATCCTTTTGGACTTATTATGATTAAGATATTTAAAACATTAATGAGAATAAACGTATTTATAGAATGTTTTCTTAATGTTATTCTTGGAAAACTCATTTGTACTTGGTTGTACTAGACATACTGTATATATACTGTAGATAAACCGTATGTATAATGCCGCTAATACCTACGAGCTGAGCTGCTTTCTGTAAAGCTTTATGTGCACAGTGGGGAAATTGCTTTCAAATGGCACATCACAGTGGAAAGGGAATGGTTATGCAAAAACATTAAAAAAAAATGGTCAGAGCTCACCGTATACATATTGTGAACTAAAGAAACATGCATAAAAGTACCAGCACTATTATGCATGTATGAAAATGGAAATGTATTCAAGAGACAGAGAGTGGTTTCTGGGTATTTACAACACAAAGCATGTGGTCTTGTGAAATAATGGTATAGAAAAATGAATGTTACATAATGGTGTATAATGTATCTCATCAGAAGTACTGCACACAGGGGATTAGCAACAGGGATTCCTTTAGATTCCTCATTTTGTTCTCTTTCTTTCTTGATTTGTTGACGAGTGAGATGCAAAATATTACCACATCCACACATTGCTCCACGGTGGTGGTGATGATGACGAAGGTACACCCTGGTCCTCTCGTTGGCTTGATAGCATTTCTGCACTGAATGCATGAAACTCACCACACTCTAAATCACCTGCAGAAACTCGGATCCATTAGCAGCCTGTAGGCAGGAGAGCGTATCATGTGACCTGGAAACCATGATACTCCCCTTTGCAAAAAAAAAAAAGCCAGTTGGAGCTGTGTGATTCATCTCTTACAGTGCAACAGGCTGATTTTGAGCTGATTTGGATGAAAACAACATAGGTTTTATCAATAAAAAAAACCTTGAGGTTGTGGAAAAACATGACTTTGAAATCCTTGTTAGGAAAGGTAATGGTTACACACTATCAATCAAAAAGAGAACCAATTGAAATTTCGACTGCAGCGAAAAGATTGCAAAAAGGACTCACCTTATTACTTAATGTTGTTCCATTTTATAGTAATCATTTGAACACGGTGCAAAGAAACAGACATCGATTCTGGAATCAATATGTTACTTGAACACTCTTATTAATTCAGCTCATCTTAGAAGATTAAGCTCCTGGTGGGCCCCAGATAACTAGTGCTGTGCTCCAGGCGCTCTATAGGCTATATTAATAAATTGAAGTAGAAATCAATTACAAGCAAAGGAACAGAATGTCATGGCAAGTGGGGCTACGGAGACACTCGCACATTTACAGAATGAGCTTCTCTTTCTACAAACAAACAAAATACAAACAAATACCCTCGTTCGTCTCCGCCTCTCTTGTCTTCTTCAGATAATATTCCGTGAGTCCTTGTCATTTCCATGGCATATCTAAGATCTGAGCGAATAAATCACGCTGGGTATCATTTCTGGTTTCTTTTACAAATGCAGAGATTTAAAATGACTCCAGTATTAACAGATGTGTTATCCCTCCACAGTGAGAGAACTAATATATATTCTGTAAATCAGACTGAAGTCACATTTATTTGCATCTAATATGCCATATGTTTGTTGCTGTGTGCTTGACATCTCAGCAGGAATTATTGATAGACTAATATTGAATCCACTGCACAAGATGATGCAGTGCAGTGGGAGCTTGTGATCTGTTTGTTTATCCCATTATGAAGCACCATACATCTCCTGCACCCCGGAGTTCCCCGTACAGAGAAATCCTAAATACAAACTGTTATTCACACATGCGAGTTCCCGGCTGCCACGCTGCACAGCTCAATGATCTGTGCTTTTTTTTCACTAACAGTGCTGCCATTGAAGCTCCCACCCTTACACCGCGGGCCTCTTTGGATGCGACTAGGATAAATGAGATCAGTCATGCTGATGGATCCCGAGCCGCAGCAGCCCCAGAGAGATACAAAAACCTGTGTCATGGCACAGGAATCCACATGGGAGGCACTTCAGAAACAAGACAATGGGATGAAGCTCCCGCAGCACATTCACACAACAAAAATCTCCTCCCAAACTCTGCCAAGACGCGGAAATAACTTGCAGCACTGTTGCCTCATTTCTGTCTCAGAGCGGTGTGGAAAACATGGGAATAAATCATTCCTAGTCTCATTTCAACCGGGTGTCATTCAGTAATGTGTCTTTGCGTGTGCCATGGGATTAGCTCGACAAACCTCTGCTTGCAGATACAGCAGCGTGTCGCATTGAAATGTATCTTAAAGATCCTCGTCTGCAAGCTCCCGCTTTTCAAGAATATCCTTTTTTTTCCGTCCCATCACAGAGCTCTATTATATTAATAGCGAGTTCAAGGATTATATCACTTTCAATATGTTCACAGTAACAAAGCATTTACACAGTAAACAATTCCAGGATTTCCCCTGCGACGGAGAAGATGCCATTTTTCTTCTTCCCCACGAGTCGCACCTTGTGGCAGACGTTGAATTGTTTCAATTTAGTGTGTGCTTGAGTTGCGAAATTGCACTTTATTCACTGCACATGTCATAATACTCGCGCTGCTTTGTGACAATCTGGCCTCGTGGAAAACAGAGCAAGTGGAGTGGTAACCTCGTCAGGAAGAGGAATAAACAATCCCATTAGCTCAAGAGTATTGATCAGCAGCCGTGGAGAGGACTCGTGAGTGAAACGGCTTCCTGCATCCTCACTCTGACCTGATGTTTCCTCACTGCTCGCTCATTATGACACACCGACTGAAATCCATTTGTCGGGCCTCCTGTCATCTTGTCATCCATCGTAATTTGAGCATTTTTGCATTATTCTAATCATGTAAGTCTCAACTTTTTTTTACCTTGAGTTAAATTATGAGTCAGACGCAAATGCAAGAAGAGACACACAATCTAACCATGTAACCCCTCTCTGATAATACCTTTTCATAAGGAATATCCATCCATCCATTTTCTAACCCGCTTCATCCTGTACTCAGGGTCATGGGGTGCTGGAGCCTATCCCAGCTCTCTTAGGGCGAAGGTACATCCTGGACTGGTCGCCAGTCAGTCGCAGGGCTTCATAAGGAATACGTGTCACAAAAACACCTGAACCTACACATAACTCATATCAAAACTATCATTTTGCTGCTCCCTCCTCGCTCAATAAAACTCCACTTTTTTAATGCTACATTATAAAGAACCTGATAAGTCTGGAGTCTCTCACACCAATCCCGGTGGTGTCACCCAGGTCGTCATCTTTGACTTTGCAAAGCTTCTCCAGAGCCACAGGACGCACGCGGCAGTTTCCACAAGCTGAGTAGAAACATCACAACGAGAGCCTCATTTGTAAAATAGCTGGAGGGCCCCTTTAATATTCTGTAATTCCCTGCATTAAATAACTGACAAGCAAACTACATTATTCAGTCTTAAAACATAATCTTTAACAAAATAACATGGAGACGAAGACAGAATGTAGATCATTTTAAAATTCATGCAGTCTTTACATTCTCATACATCAATTCAAACCCCTCCAAGTACACACATATACATATACACACACACACACTAGCACTTTATCATGATCAAACTACACTGCACCTCTGATGGGCTATAGATTAGCATCTACACCTGCTGTGAAGCCTGCTTGTTGTGTTGTATTAAAATGTAAATGCAAGGACATGATGTTGTGACTTCAAGCAGGTGAACTCTTCTTTCGTGCCATGGGAAAAGACAGGGGGGCCAGTAGAGGGCAACCTTAACACACTGAAGTGGTTCGGCCAGTTTGTAGGACGGCTGTATGGATTCACTATTGTCCGTCTCTATATTTTATGCCACCTTGGTATTTATGTTTCAGTGCATTGATTTTTTTACATGTCTATATGCATTCTGTACATTTTCACACACTGCCCTGAAAGTATGTTTGTGGAATTTTGATTAAGTTACGGGAAATGCAACAAAACTCTTCGTGTCCCCTGTTGCAGAATACTAAATCTGTGACTTTGGAGCAATGCTAAGGAATTAAAATAAGCTATATCAGATTGTGAATGTGTGAGTGTTGCATTTCAGTGTGTCTGTGAATAAGTTAGGTGTATTTTGAGAGCAGAATAAGAAAGGGAGATGCTTTCCACACACTGTATCTGTCCCCTGTTGTCAGAGGCCTACTGTGGAAACCCTGATGTGTGTATGTGTGTGTGTGTGTGTGTGTGTATGTCTATGTGTTTTTTTTTTTTCCTGAAATGACAGGTTCTGGAAATACATCTACCTGGGTATACATACACTATGTGCTATGTTTCACAGTGTTTGAAAGGGAATTTGTAGCTGCTGCCAAAGCTTCCACCGCCACACTGAAGCAGAGTGCGGATCAGCATTTATTCTGCAGTAATAAGCGAGGAATTCAGACTTTCCTGAAAAGCGGATTTTGAGTTGAAAGTTGTTTTGCGCATTAACTCTGAGTGGCATCGTTAACAAGGCTCCGGCTTGTTTACAGTGGTTCAAAAATCAAGCAGTCTCTCACCTCACTCAGCGAGAGAGACACATTAAAAAACACACGCCAGTACTCACAATCATGCACCCACATTTGCTCTCGCAGGAATCACATACACACACAGATGTTCCCCAACATGTGTCGTCGTCCCCCCCCCCCCCCTCTCTGCTTCCCATCTTGCCCTCAGATGAAGAAGTTCGGATTAAAAGAGAAAAACACTGACTGATGCCTTCACGACCGCCTCTCAATTTCACATTCAAATCAACATTTCAAAAGCCTTTATCATCAAATAGTTTCAAGGAAAGTGCTCCTCACTAAGGATCTTTAATGTTGAGGAGAAGTAAATAGGATTTGGAATTCACAAGCTCGAGCTTTCATGCCGTCATTAAACCGTGAAGAAGAAGAAACTCCCTTTGTGTGACGGAATACTGTGTAAGTCTGTGGCAGAGCTTTTTTTTTTTTTAGACAACAGAACAAGTATCTTTGACTTTATATCCCTGCCTGGTTACACATGTAAGCAGGAGTCACTTTGCCAAATGGAAATAGTACAGTAATTACATGTCTCCTCTTGAGAATAGTCCATGTATCACACAGACTAATTTGAATGAGGAATCCAACTCATGCAGCTGTAATTAAGCATTGTGTAGCCTCATGCATAATGCAGCCTTTAGGTATTGACTAAATACCTGATAAACAAACAGAGTGGGTGTGGAGGAGGATGTGTTTGTCATACCACAAGCAATCCGCCCAATAAACGCAGCCGGCCCGCTAATTTGCCTCCATATGTGGCGGAGGAATTTCTCCCACCCGCCGCAAACTGAACCTTGACCTTTGGCTAAGGAGGAGTTTTAGAGACAAAACAAGGGCCTTTCTGGTCGTGTCAGTCTGAGTGGCAGCTGCAGGTCACGGTGGCTGAGGGGGTGGGTGGGGGGAGTTGTGTGTGTGTGTGTGTGTCAGGGTGGAGGGGCAAAGCTGTCCCACGCATGGCCACACAGAAGTGACTGCCCGGGCCACCACCTCCATTTTGAGAATGACAGGAAACGTGCGTGCAGAGGCAGACGTTGTCAGAGGGAAAATGAAAATGAGCCCGGACGCTGGAGAGGAGGCTGATAAGATCACCCAATGCCTCAGCTATCTTTGAGGTTCATACCTGTTCTGGTTACTTGACTTGCATTTTTTTAAAGGGTCAGTCCATCCAACTTACAAAAAAAGAAAAACAAACCCTCACCTGCATCAAACCATGAAGACAGTTTCAAAGGGACTATTTCTTTGCCAGAATGTAGTTCTGCTGAAAATGCTGTGGAGTTTCCAGGTAAAAGGAGTTTGTTCTTAACACATTGCTGTTAAAACATCATAAGCAATTTGATTAATTTGCACCTCAGCAGCAGCAATTGAGTCCTCTTATTTACTTTCAAGTGTTTTTGTCCAACTTTATGTGTTTATATAAAACATGGCACAGTGCTGTGACCTGCCGTCACAACTCTGATGGGCTCTTTTATTCTCCTGATGAGACTGCTTGTGCATCCATAAGCACTGTGCAGGGAATCTATCAAGAGGGAGAGCATCAGGTTTTGTCTTTCTTCCTTCTCCTCCTCTGTTTCTCCTCTCACCCACCACCATCGTCCTCTCCTCCCCCTGTCCCTTTCACCCCTTCTTCCTCCTCCATCTTTACTCCCATGGCTGTATCCAGATTTCACTCTGACTTTCTCCTCCTCCAACCTCCTTCTCTGTTCCCTTTTTCTACCAGAGGAACAGATGGGGTTTAACTCAGGGGGTTTGGAGGGGGGTGATGGTTGGGTATGAACAGTCGCTTACTCAACTTGGGGGGGAAGGGTGTCACACTTTGTGTTACATGCCAGTCTGTGTGTGTCCAGGTTTCACTTTCAGCCTAAATCTGGGCTGGAAGAAGAAAAGTTAAAGGTCTTTTGGACTGCAGGAACAAGATTTGCCATTCTCACACAGTGAAAATGAATAAGGTATATCAAAAGAATCACAGCCCTGTTCTTTTTTTGTGAACTCAGAATTATTAAAAAAATCTTCCGTCTCTTCCAGAATTGATTACAATAAGTTTCTGCCAGCCTGCCTGCCTGTTCACATCCTCAAGTCGCACAGAAATGCCGCAGTCAGACTCCAACTCCAACCAGCCAGCACACATGGAAGAAATCGAATAAGTCGACATCGTGATTACAGCTCTTTCCCACGAGGAGCAAAGAAGGAAGTGCTGTGACATCGTTATAAAGAAGCAAAACAACAAGAAGTGGGACTTTGGGACTGCTCTTCGTTCCACGTTTCCTACTGACAATCAACTCTGTCTCCTTTTGACCACGTCCACTATTGTTCCCTGACCTTAACCGAGTGGTTATCATGGTAACCAGGATGAAAAGGGTCCCCTAACAATAGCTTTATTTCATTGATCTGCAACAGACACTGACAAATGATGCCATCGTGTCAATAAGGAAATAGCAAACAAGTATTTTGACATTTTGGCATGTCACAACAGGAAAAGCTATGACCCGTTTCTGCTACTTTCACCAATTGAATCTGTCTCACTTTCTATGATCTGGTGTTGTGGATGCTGACATACTTTCACACTGTGAAGTTTTACAGGAATACTTGAAGGGAAGATCCATCATTATTATTATTTGTAAAACAAGTGCCATAGTAACATGCCAAAATGTCTCTTGTGGAAAAGACCTCTTTACCACCTGTCTGATTGTCATGTTTTTTGCATTGCTGGACCTTGATGTATGATTTTCTAACAAATTATGGCAAAAAAAACACAAATAACCACAAGCCTTAGGATCACGCACAAAGAGCTGGTGCGTTGTCCTCCCTCGGTCTCGTGACGGCTCACTCTAAACCGCCTGCAGGACCTCTCCATACGCTTGCCACCCTTAACGAGGCCCCCCAGCCCACATGGAGAACGAGGCTACCCTTTCACACTCCCACTGGACATGAGCGGCTGGCACTCTCTCCCCCGAGAGTCTGTTCTGAGAGGAAGCCTCACCAAAATTTGGATGAATTTGCTCCTCCACGAGGAATAATCACGCTTCCATCCTGTGACACATGACGAAATTGCCCTGCAATGTGAGGTTTCTTTCACCTGTCAAATGCATAATAGAATCGTAATCTGAAAATCTTCCCGTCTTCCTTCCTGTTGCTGGTGCAGAAATACACGCGTGCTGTAGTGTCCTGTGTTCCATTCAGCGCAAACAGCAGGGTAGTTGTTTTTCAGCGCCGCAGCTGAGACCTATTTGAAAATAGACCTCAGAGTTGTTCCTCTGCAAACAGCTGCCATCATTCATGAGTGTCAGCAAAGGAATGTTTTTCATATGTCAGTGTCAGAGAGATTACATTATGTTACAACCTCTGGCTGGTGTTGGTAACGCTTTTTTTTCTTCTTCTACTTTTTTTTTAATGTACCAGACAGTGCAACAGTAAAATAAATATTGCACGCTTTTCACCTTGAAGGATGCGGCGTGCATTTTACCCTACGCTCCAGGAAGTGTTGTGTGTCAGCTGTGAGAGAATTATGTCTTCAGAGAGGGGAAGCTCTCTCCTCCTCAATGTTCATGCATTACATTTCTGAGAACCTCAGTAGGCAGGGATCTCGCTGGGAGCCGGGAGTTTTGGGCCTTGGCTCCCTCCCATGTAGGTCACACCTTATTATGACAAATTTAAAAAGTTCTAGCCATGACTCTCTGTTTAGAAAATGAGAAGGAGGTCCCCTGTGTGCGCGTGTGTCACGGATTTAAACGGCAGCGTTTCACCTCCTTTTCTGGAGCGTTTTGTTTGATCTAAATGAGAATTCGGAGAAAGTGGAACAGCTCGTGAAGGAGCAGTGAGAAATCGAGACTGACGTTGCCACCTCATAGCCCTGAAATTGCGCGGAGTACTTGTGCCAGTCCCTTTGTTTGGAGATTAATGTTGCGTCAGTCACATTCTTTGTATGAGGGACACTAGCCAAACTGCATGGCGAAATCTAGCTACTCCAAAAACACCCATTCTGATGCAGAGGAAAATAGGAGAGCAGCATTTGGAGGGAATCATAAATTTATCTGACATGCATGGGCTCCCGCTGTTATGAGCTATTGATATTCTGCCAGTCAAAGCTTGCCATTTGTGGCATCATCAACCTCTGTGTTTTAACTTCGTCTTTGTATGTAGGTGGAACATTACTGGGTTGTGTGGCTGTACACACACACAGCTCTGAATTAGGAGGCCCCTCTTTTTCTCTTTTTTTTCCTCTTCTTTTCTGCAGGCTTTGCTCAGGGGCATGACACATTTCTGAGGGGCTTTGGATCCCCTAGCCTGATAATTCCTTCAATTATTCAATGGTTGGCTGGCAGATGAAGTGAGACCATGAATAAAGCAAATCTGTGGGCATACGAGCTCTGACAATACAAACACACTATTAGCACTCATTTCCTCTGCTCGTCCTTGAAGACGCAGCGCGGCGTCCTGGAAATGGGGCGCTGCGAGCAGGGGTTGGTGATTACACGGGGCCCGCCCGGGCTCGCTACCTGCATATTCGAGCTCAAGCAGGATGTCAGGATGGCGTGCTGAATCCCAGCCAAGCTCTTGCGGGACGAGCTTATTGCTGCTTGTCAGGTCAGCTCTGGGGGTCTCTCCCTTTCACTACCCGGACGCTTCTCTTGTGAAATCAGGCGAGTGCTTCTTCAGTGCTTGCTCATCGTGACTCGGTGGACCTAACATGCATCAGATTATGGCTCTTTTCTTGAAGAGAGGCGCCCCTCCCGTGATGGAGCCGTGGCCCCCGTCCTTCCTCTAACTTAAGGCAGTCAAGTGTGGGACAAAGGCAAGAGAAGGGGCGCCACGCTCCACCCTAATGAAGTTGTAGGTCTTGTTCCTCGCTGCGCTCTGTTGGAGAAACAAAGCTAATCATAGCGAGAGCAGCCCCAGACTGCTACAACAGAGGGACCAGGTGCTTGTTCTTTTTTTTTCACTGTCCTTTCTCTCCTCCTTCCCCTTTTCCCTTTTTTTTCGCAGAGCACCTGCCTTTAACCATCTGCACCTGCTGTCTGTAATAAGACAAGGGTGCAGCACTCACAGCACTCCTAGGATGTATGATGGGATAGCACGCTTGATTGTGAGGATGCCTCGAAGACATACAGCGAGCACACACACACACCTCTCATCCTCCTCCTCCTGAGTCTCCATAAATCCTCCAACAGTGGTGAAAAAAGGTCTGACCCTCCCTGACAGGAAACCAGACAGAGGCACATTCTGCGTTTTCCATGCATGTGTGGTGAGATTAAACCACCACTGTGTGCAGACCAGACTGTCAGACAGCTTCTGATTGGTGTTGCATGTATTTGGGGAAACTCTGGTCCCTTTTCTGTTCCTGCCATGTCCCATTGTTGCATGATTTTAATCTCCTCAGCAACAGACTCCTGATGTATTTGGTTCACAGGAAGGTCAAGGACGAGCCAAGCGCCCCACCCTCTTCCTGCAACAAAGCTTGGGGAGGAGGGAAGAAAAAAAACCCAACTCGTCAATAACTCAGAGCTGCCCCACCCACTCCTCAGAGGAGAGCGCCAAGTCAGATATTTGACTTTAATTTGCTTCTGTGTGATTCTTCCACTTGAAGATCGTGTCATTGATTGTGCAGGACACGATTGCTCGGGTCATGAATCCAAAACGGTTAAGTGAGTGTTTTCTTTGGTAATACAGTCAAACTCCTGCTGGCTGAATATCGTTCTGGCTTTCAAAGTCCAAATCCACACATGCTAGAAATGAATAATACGGCCATCTTTCTTTTGAATACAGGATACGGCTGAAGATGAAACTTTGTGCCACCCCGCACTCCAGTCTTCCACTCTGCTGCCGTCTCTTTGAAGTGCAGGCTAGAGAAAGAGCCGTGCACCTGTGGGGAGCACGAGAGGGTGACGGCGGGAGAGAGGGGATATGTGTGTGTGTGTGTGTTTGGGGTTGTGAGCGCCCGCCAACTTCCTTGAGTGTCCATCCACCTCGGCCTGCTGCTGCCAGTGCCGCCGTGCCAGGCTCTGCTCGTCCAGATAAACAAATGCTAGACAAATTTCTCTTTGTTAAACCTGTGTCGACCGCTGCATGATAATGAAGCCTGGTGCTGCCAGAGCGTGTGTCCAGCCAGTAATGATCCTCCTGTCTGAGAGGACAATGAGGGAAGAATGTATTCATGCGGACGGACCCCACTGCTGCTCCGTACATTCTTCCTTTCCTGGGCTCGTCTCGGCTTTGGCGTTAATGCGCCTTTGTAAACACAGTGGTCCAGTCACTCAGGCACAATTATCCTTCAATGTATTCACGGCAGATCTGGGACACAGCCCAGGGTATCATTCTTCCCATTCTTTTTATTTTGGCCATGACTTATCATTCAGCCGACTCTGATATCACAACACTGAGCCTCGCAGTCTGTTTGCTTGTGCTCACAGAGAGATTGTTATGATTAAATTGCGGCAGAGTACAGATAAATCTCAACACCGCCTGACAAAATGCCAAATCTTGGTGATCTTATGAAAGATTAGGGGCTCCCTTAATGCTTGGCTCCTACAGAGTTCACTCCTCATAGAAACAATAAGACAACATTAGTCAAAGCTTCTTTAAAATCCTCATCTTAATAGTAAAAAAAAAGAAAAAAAAAACATCTCTGCTATTCTCAGTGGACTCTACCTAATTATGCATGGAAAATGTCTGAGGGCTGTGGGGGGAGGAGGTGAGAAAGGCTGGCTAGTGGAGGACTTTGTGTGGCTTGAGTGCACCGCTGAAGGCAGCCAAAGTCTACTTTGATACCTGGCAGCTGGATCTCCCCGGTCTAGATTAAAATTGCTTTCAGAATATCATGCATCATTACGGCAGAAAAATTGGCCAGATCACAAGGTTACTGTGATAATGAGGAGAGGACGACAAGGTAAACTGCGGCAGCGAGACGCGGATTCAAATGTGACGCGTATTTACCTTACAGGGATGGGGAAGGGGGCCCTCTCGTCTCATTTTCTGGAGGGCGACCCCTTCCAGAGGTCACGTCCAATTAAACAAACAAGATGAATGTGGGATTCTCTTCCTCGTGCAAAATGCAAAGAGGCAATCCCCAGCCCCGGTGTAAAAATGCAAAGAACGTCCAAGAGGATTTGATCATCTGAAAACCCGCCTCACCACCCCCCGCCTGCTTGCAAGTGTAATATCCTCTTTGTCAAATATGTATGTAATGGGACTGTGAAGAGGGCTAACACATGGTGCCCTTAGAAAAAGCACATCTTTTAGCTGTTGCATAGCAGCCATGCATTGGATGAACGTTTCATATTGTGTTCCCGGTGAAAGAAATGTGATCCGGACTAATAGATTTTAAATGTGTTTCTTCACAGACTGTATCGTGATGGAAGACGTGGTCAGGTCCTTTACTGTGTTTTTACATCAACAAAGGGTGAAATAAATTAACTGAGAGAGTGTTTTGGCACCT
>JAVQJZ010223713.1:0-16615 GCA_036025355.1 Leiopotherapon unicolor | reverse complement strand
ACTTGTATTTGCTGTATTTACAGGCATACAAAGATAAACGTTGCAACAGAACAAAATAATAGGTCATAAAAAATGTCTCTTTTCTCTCAAGTACTTTCATTCTTCTGTGCATTTGTAGCCTGTAAATGTGTATCTCTGGCAGTGTCAGCTCAGATCTCAGGTGTTTTGATTTTATTTTGATTTTGTTTTTTCATTTGTGATCTTATGATGTGACTCAAGAAAACTGCGATCAAAAATAACTTTCCTCCATCTGTCTGATGCCTCAGGAGTGTACCACGCTGACGCTCACGGCCTGTCACCTCCAGAGGGAAGGACGTACGTAATCACAGGGAACAAGGAGCCCAGAGAGAAGAGGTGGGCATCCAGGACCAGATCTGGGGCCCCTGGGTGGGGTGCAGATAAGAGGAGCCACTATAGAGACCAGCACCAACCAGAGGAGTCCGATCTAGACCTGCGGATGGAGGAGGGACACGACAATGCCACACAGATCGTGGTAAAGTTTGTTAACAGTTCAGAGAAAATGTCAACTTTCTGTTTATTAATGAATTTAGTCTTTAAGTCAGATGGTAGGCCGGGACATCCTTGATGACTTCTTCTGCCATTACAATTGTCTGCATATAATGTTAAACTATCACAGAGACTTGACTTTTTTAATATTTAAAAATATTTAATTTAATTTAATTTAATTTAATATAAGGAAAGTTAGCTCCAAAAAGTTAGAAATTAAGTATAAATTCTTGATTTGGTTTTGACTGTCTTGTTTTCTTTTACAATCATTACTTGTTTTAGTGTTAGTACCTGCTTTTTATGTTTGCCCATTTTATACTTTTAAAAAGAAAACAAAAAAAATGTAACCAAAGCTACAAAAACCCCAATAGCTTCACAAGTATGAAAGTAAGTATTGTTCCCACACAAAGCACACTAATTAAAACCTTGCCTTCATTTCTGGACAGGACATTGATCACGCCTACTACACATCTAAAATCTACGGCCCCGGAGACGCAGCCGGCAAAGAGCTGTGGGTGAACGTCGACGAGATGGAAGAAGATGAGTGGAAGCTCTTTGGCTTCCTGTCCAGCACCCACAGACAAGCTGAGGTACCAAATCAGTCCGTGAATAAATTCTTTCATGCACAAGAAATGAACAAAAAATTAGTAAAGTGTCACTTGGTTGCAGTAAAACTTCTTATAATCTATTTTAAATAATGAAAGACTTTGCCATATAGCTTTTCTTGCATCGTCTGTGTATATGACTTATGACTTGACCATCTTTAACATGCATGTCATGTCACCTTTCTTCACCTCCAGAGAGTGAATCTCTCCTTCGACTTCCCTTTCTATGGTCACATATTAAGAGAAATCACCGTGGCAACTGGAGGTCAGTTTTTAACTACGCATGCAATTTGTTTTCTCTACAAGAAGATCAGAATTATGAGGCTCACCATGTACTGAAAGTAGTTTGAGATGTCTGAATTCACTGTTTTTTATTTATTACTTATTTTTTTTATTTTAATGATATTTTGTTCATTTTTTCCCCTCATAGTGTGCACATTAGTGTGTCATAGGGGGCCAAAGCTTACAGGAAAAAAAGCTATTTACATATATTTGACAGCCAAATAGTGCTGCTAATAAGAGTCTATAACCTGCATCACAGGTCTTCTTTGATGTTTTGCTGTAAGTGTTTCATATGATCAGTGGTCTGCTTCTGTACAACCTCTTTTCATCTTTCAAAATACTTAAGTTGGAGGATCTGTTATCAAACAGCAGCAGACATTTAAGAACTCAGTTAACCTTTGCCACATAGCTCCATAAGAAACATGAATATTGTGATACTTTATTTTTCAAAAGACTGATGGCAACCTCTGCATGTTGTTCCCTCACAGGTTTCATTTACACTGGAGACATAATCCACCGAATGCTCACTGCCACTCAGTACGTCGCCCCTCTGATGGCGAACTTTGACCCAAGCCTGTCCAAGAACTCGACTGTGTTTTACTGCGATAATGGTGAGAGAGACTGAGAGAAACTGGCATGACTTGTAAATCTGCCGTGGATGATTTATGCTAAATGTATTTCCATTGTTGTGTTTATGTATGCTCACTGTGGAGGCACTGCATTGGTGGTTCAGTGGAACCGGATTCACCTCCAGGACAAGGTCAGCGCGGGGCCGTTCACCTTCCAGGCCGTTCTGCACAGCGACGGACGCATCATCTTTGCATACAAAGAGGTGACAACTCTTTTTTTTTTTAAATGTTCTCTTGTTATGAGTCACTTGTGTAAATTATATAAATGGGTTTTTATTTTTTATGAAAGGTTCCTGTAGACATCAACGACATAAGCACTGAGAATCATCCTGTCAAAGTTGGCCTGTCGGATGCTTTTGTGGTGCTTCACGAGATCGAGCAGATCCCCAGTGAGTGGTTGAGTTGGTGTTTTTTAGTCCTTGAAGCCTGTAAGATCACTAATGTGGCACATTTATCAAAACACTGGATCTCATTAGATGTTAACACCATAATTTCCTGTCTGATGTACTCCAGATGTTCGCAGGAGAACCATTTATGAGTATCACAAAGTTGACATCCTCAAGTCCAAAATCTCCAATTCTTCAGCCGTCGAGATTCTGCCCCTCCCGAGTAAGTTCATTCAAATCATAAAAAGAGGAGATTTTGTTAATATAGCAAAACACACACATGGATTCTCATCTATACATAATGTGTATTTGGATCATCAGAAATGTAATGTGACCATTTATTTTACATTCAGCCTGTCAGATTGTAAAAAAGAAGAGATTGTGATGGCACAGTAGCTGCATTATGACCAGAAAAAAAGTGCATTCAGGTTTTACAGTACAGAAGTCAAAGTAATCTCCTCCTCCTCACTTCTTCACCGTTTTCTTTATTCTCAGCGTGTCTGCAGTTCTCCAGCTGTGGCCCATGTGTCACTTCTCAGATCGGCTTCAACTGCAGCTGGTGCAGTCGGTTGCAAAGGTTAACTGGAAAGCACATAACAGACAGGCTGCACATACATTCATTTTAACAGAAAATGTTGCTCGCAATGTCACATCTGCGTTAAAATGCATTATATTATGATGTATATAAATTATGAGAAAACAAAATCTATCAAAGTCTGAGCAAGTCTAAGATCAGCAGGCAGACTTTCCTTCTTTAGGAGCATAAATACGGAATGTCACTGCACTTTGGAAGTGCTCGAGGCACACAGAGGAGATTTCAGTGTTTTTGCAGGAACTCTTTGCAGCCAACAGTAAAAAACAAACAACAAAAAAAAAACAATCACAGCGGTCAATAATCCCCTCAATGTGGGACATGTGAGTATTGTATTAAAATAGACTTGGAAAAAATATGACCTTTAAGACTAAACCACTAAACCTTTTGCTTTACTGCACGCTGCCCTATCGCAGCAGAGTAAATATGTACAGTATATCATACTTTTAGTATCCACGCCTTCATTCAGATCAGTCTTATTTAAAAAGTTCCTTATGAATTAACAAAACATCAGCTGACTGCAAGTGATCTCCAAATAACAACATTAGGTTTACATTACAGTATCTTGTCTGTCTGTGAAGGTTTAGCTCGCCTGCACTCTTCATACTTAACAATATTCACTTCCTCCCTCAGATGTTCCAGCGGCTTTGATCGGAACCGGCAGGACTGGGTCGACCTCGGCTGCCCGGAGGAGGTTCTCATTACTCATTATTCTCATTATTTCAGCACAGTACAGAGCTCAGAAAGAACTCGAGCACCACTCGCATCCGTCTGTCTGCACAAAAATAACAATGACCTGATGTTTGCTTCTCCAGAGAAGAGATCTCCGCTGCCTCCAAACAACAGACGTCGCAAACGCCACGTCACGTACGACCACCTCTGCCCCGACGACAGCAGCGCAGCAGAGGACCTCCAGCGTGACCTCGGCCCCCCTCAGCAAGATGACGTCCGTCACCAAACCCTCAACACGCAGCAGCACCAGCAGAAGAGTAACGTCCACCCCACAGCCTCCCACCAGCAAACCTGCAGAGGGTACATCAAAATGAACTTTATTGCTGTTGTATTTACAGATATAGTCTTTTTTTTTTAGGTGTTAAAAGTTGCATCTCATTTAGATGACAGCTCCGGGTGGTTCAGGTGTCATTACATCTCATGAATTAATGCTTGTTGTGGTTGCACGGTCTCCACGCCCCGTGTGTTGTGTAAAGTCTGACAGCGTGAGGGTCAAGTGGTCAGCTATTTCCCAGCCCCCTGTTAGCTCCTAGCTGAGTGTATACAGCGCCATGTTAAATACTGCATAGTGTCCTCAGCTGCTGAGGGATGACTCAATGTATGTGTATCACTCTGGGTCAGAATATGGGGGGGAAGGCGACTTGTTGGCTGAGGTGACTGTTTGTATGCTACAATGTCTTTCTCTTCAAAAAGCTATTTTTTTAATGATATGTATGGAAAATTGATTTATTTCTTTATTATAAACTCAGTTTCAAGGTTAGCCTCAAAATGTCTTTTGGAACATTTTCGGAAGTTTTGAATATTTTTAACAATGTGGGGACTTTGAATTGGATTGTTTGAAGTGAATAATTAGGAATTACATTATGATTTTTCAACCTTTTTTTAGCCAACTAAAAAATATTGAACATTTAAATCACTGTCATGTCCTTTTCCAGATGACACAAAGATGTCTTTGCACATCAATGATGCACGTAAGTTGTTTACATTTACCTTCTGTATGTCTGACTGTCATTTTTATTTTTGATACTTTGAGCAGTAGTCAACCTTTTGTCAAAAGTTACACATTTGCATCTGATGTGTCTGAAACATTTGTGTGACACTAAATTGGTGATATATTTCAGGATTACTGCATTATTTAAATTATTCTGATGGCTCTATATTTCCGATGAAACCTCCTGCATGTGCCGTTCCTCTCAAGTATCTGGGGACATGTAAATTGCTTTAAGTTCTTTAACTGTGAGCTGTAATCCTGAGAGTCTGATAATCACCTCTGTGCAGCAGAAGACGAGGAGGCCGCAGGAGGGAGTGACGAGCGGCTGCAGATTGGTCTACTGGCGGGCATCGTCACGGTGATGGTCATCATGGCAGCTGCTGTCCTGATGTCTGTCTACATGTACAACCACCCCACCTCCAGCGCCAGCCTCTTCTTCATGGAGGTCAGTGATACCCAGCTGCTGTGCACCTCTGTACTTACACTAACAAAGGTCTCCATAATCCGCTGAAAGAATCATGCTTTTTAATTGGATTTCTCAAGTCAAAATAAAGAGACTTGAACGTTAATTAGGATAATAGGATAGGACTCAATCACAGTGAAGATTTCATCAGATGTATCTTTTGTCTTGCAAGGCTTGGGGCCATAATAAAATCTAATCTTGACAACAAATTTGGTATAAATTTTCCTCCCAGAGGATGATTCCTGATAAATGCGGCACTAATGTTGGTCAGAACTTCCCCTAAACCACTACAAGGTCTGTTCAAAAAAATTATAGCCAGGCTTGCAAGTGACTGATATTAATATTTTCAAGATAACAAATTTGTATGACTTTGGTCCCAGCACTTAACTGAAGTTACATGTCAGTCTTCTTAAACATCCCCCAGCATTTTCAGCACCCCTCTGTGTGATTCTGACGGAAATATTTGGCATTTTTGGAAGCTGGGAATGTAACTGGAATTTCAAGCAGCCTTCTCTTTGCTCTGATGAGTGGTTGTTGTAAGTGTGTGTAATATTGTCTGTCCCACATCCATATCGTTGAGATGGTTTAAATGAGGAGTCTGTATTAGTGGAGAAAGCTTGTTGATATTTGAACTCAAGAGCCAAACAAAAAGAAAACCACTCCTCCTGTCAGTGCTTCTTATGGCTGAAAGGCGTCAATACGTAACGTGATCATGTGTATATCTGCTGCAGCAGTGTTCAGCAAATTACCTTCAAAATGTTATTTATTATTTATTACTAGTTTCTTTCATTAAAAGTAATTAGTAACTTCACAATATTACTGTCTGTATAATAATGTTACTAAACCACAGACGAATGATTAGGTATTATAAAATGGAAGAGGGTAATGTTGTTTCACAATCATAGTACACAAAATCCACTTCATTGTAGTGTATTTGAGTTTGTAAGTATTTCTAAAAGATGGTGATTCTGCTGTGGATTACTACGTGTGAGTGTGCTTTTTCTCAAAGGACATGGTATGGTGGTGTTGGTATGGTAATGTGTTACCTAACATAGAAGTTAACTAACACTTAACTAATTGACTAATATTCATTCACCCTCAGCTATTCTGAGGTTCATTTAGCAGAGGAGAATCAAACATCTCATACTTCTATACTTGTATGTACTCAATCGTCTATTCTCCATATTATTTCCAAATTTTCCCATTTCCCCGTTTCCATTTTCTGTCACTCCTTTCCCCCCCTCAGCGGCGGCCGACCCGCTGGCCAATCATGAAGTTCAGGCGGGGCTCCGGGCGGCCTTCTTACGCCGAGGTGGAGGCTCCCAGTCAGGACAAAGACAGCTCGGTGGTCATCGACCCCAAACAGTCTTTTGTCATGTCGGACAGAAGAGAGAGCGAGCAGAAAGAAGGATTTATAGTTCCTGATCAGAGGGAGCGCTTCCTGGTCTCTGAGAGCTCCTGACCAAAACTACAGAAGGCTTTGGGACAGAGCTGGTTCTCTCATTCCTTCCTCGAATGCGGAGACTTTTTGTTCTCCTTCAGCTGTTGCTCAGGTTAATTTTACGAACAGAATTTGAGCATTCAGAGAGAAAAACGCCTCCATGAGGAAACTGTAACAGTATTTTATCCACAGCTTGGCTTCATGAGCCGTTGGACTGTTTTTTTTTTGTTTTTTATGCATGATGGGGGAGGGAAAAAGAGGAAAAACGTATTATTATATTGCTCAGGTCACTCGTTTGGGTTCACGGCAGCATCACAAAGAGCGTGGTGAGGGGTGACGCCGCTCTGTGTTTGTTTTCCAACCATTTCTCTCAAAGGCAGCTGTTATTTTCCAGAGGCGCAATGTGTCGTTCCCACACCTTCTTCACAAGGAGGAATGTCATATTCGGGTGTCATTTCCTCATCTCAAAAATACAGACTAAATTCCTCACCATTACACCCACCTTCATCTGAGGTGCAACCAGGGTGCACAGTGTTTACCTCAGAGCATAACATATTTAACAGCGGAGCGAAAGTCTGCAGCTTTTTTCACTTTATTTTCTGAACTTAAGAATAAAGACAGAAAAAAAAGCACGCTACAACACTACAAACATCCACAAACATGGAAAAATACAGGTCTATATTTATTTTAGATATGATACAGTCTCGCAGTGTTTTTCTAACATGCTATAATTGTTCCCATGTAAATGTACTCTGTGTATTTATGATATTATGTTGAAACAGTGCGGGTTTTATCCAGAAGCTGTAATGCTGATGATTTTTTTTTTCCAGTCACAATATTTGTGTCACTTTATTCATCCGCAAGATAAATGGACAACTAATGATGTTAAAATGAAGTCTATAAATAGTATTAAAATGAAAACATTGGAATTTTTTTGTACACATGCTGTATAATCGTAAATTTTCACCAGTTCGCCCACTTTTTGGAAATCTTAAACAAAAAAAAAGGCTTAATCTCAATCTCGAATCTCAGTTGTTGGTGATTTTCTTGTTCTTGAGGGTTTACCTGCTGCTCTTTACCAGACTGATCAATTCTGATACATTTGAAAAAGTGTTTGGTCATCGGTCTAAAAATAAAGCATTATCTATCGTACATGTTGATAAGATGACACGAGAATCAAGAGTTTCCTGTGCTGCTTCAGTGACATAACTACACTACATACACATACAGTACTAGTGTCCTGTATTACTTGAGGTGCATTTAGTTTAAAATGGCATTAAGGCAAACGGTGTCTGAATGGATCACTTAAGACTGGCCTGCTGGGAGACGGCGTCAAGGCACTGCTGTGTTGGAGGTACTGCAGAGGTCCACTATGTTTCCTTGTCTTCTGAGAGAGAACCAAACAAAATGGAGAGAAGACATTTATACATTTATTTGCAATGCAATGACAAAGTGGTGTTAATCCAACAGCATTTCATATTAAATAGGTGGACACTTTCCAAATGTCAGAAATATCAACTCACTTTGTTTTTGTAGTTGCAATTTGGGGTACTAAGTAAATTTACAAGTACTGTATTTAACTACAGCGGTTGCTTGGGGTCTTCAAAGGGCAAAGAGTAATGAGATAATGAGTATGCTATACACCAGGTTATTGTTGCATAGTCTGTTCACAGTGGAAAAGTGACAAAAATCACAGAGAGACATTCAAAACAGTTAGAATCCACACAACACACTGCACACAGGAAAAAGAGGAGCTTCTTACAAACAGAAAAAAATGGTGTAAAATTGTCAGTATATTTTTTACCTTTCACTGGTGGTGCAGGTAATCGCCTCCTCTGCTGTCTTGATGAGTCCAGGGTGACAGGCTGCAAAAACATCCATAAAACGTCCATAAATACATAACTAACATAATGTTGTGGTGGTTGCACTCTTATGAGAACTTGTATATAAATTAATCCATATGTAGACGTATGCACGGCACCATAACTGGAATGGTCCTGGTCTTAGTGACGCGAGACTGTGGGTCCACGTTGAGGCCTGCGTTCTTTAAAGCAGCAATTCTGGCCGAGATGTCACAAATCTACATCGGAAACAACACAAACAAATAAGACATTACATGATTGAACATCAGACCCCTGCAGCCCAACAAAGCCACCAGATTTTCAGTCTCTACACTCATCAGTCACTGTCTGTATATATCTCAAGATTTCAGACTCAGACCTTTATATAATAAGCAGCAGAAAACTTGTAGGATCCCCTGATATACTACTTCCAGCTGGATAAATGTCCCCCTTGAACCAACCTGTAGCTCAGATTGTTGAACTTTAGCAGCTGCTGATGCCACCTGCTCCTCCAGGAAGGACAGCTCCATGTCGGACGTGGCGCTGCAGATGCCCCTGGCGCACTCCTCCAGGTCGCTCAGCTCCGCCTCCAGACTGTACACGGTGCCAGCTGCCACGTACACCTGAGGCATATTCAGCACAACAGTAACGCCAAAACTTGGCTATTTAACACTGCAATTATCAAACATGTATTATTGTTACCTCTAATAGTGAATGTATGCTAAATGTCGGTAATCTAGGCAGTATATGTTTAACCCAACAAATTATGGGAAATAGTCTCGATAAACAGTTGCAGAGCTAATAGATTTAGATTTCTTATCTGAAATGAAGCTGAGCTTACGTTCTCCTCCAGTCTGGAGAACTGTTGGTCCAGTTTCTTGGGGTCGGTGTTGGGGGGCAGTGAGGCGGCGGACAGTCGGCCGTCGTCTCCCCCCTCCACTCCCTGCAGCAGCTCTTCGGTGGCGTTCAGCACCTTCAGGACCTCAGTGGTGATGCTGCGCAGAGACACCGCCGAGTACCTCTACAACCCACAGACAGACTTCATTTCATTGGAGTCCTTTAATGGTGGATAAATTACTTGGTTTTAACTTTCTATTTCATTTTCCTACAGACCAATCTACAGGATGTGAATCAGACACTTAAAAAGATGGACAATCCAGCCCTGTTTGGAAGGTAATGGGATGGAGACGCTGTACAGCGAAACTAAAATCAATATTTTTTACAGTTATTATCTGCAGTTCAGAGCAAGGTGAGCCATCCTTACTCAACAATAGAGAAAATTTCACTGCTTTAAATTAACTCCACAAAAGTGACAAACAACAAAAACAGAAAAAATTAATTTAAAAAAGATATGAAAAAAAAATGATTTTCAAACTTTAAGTGAAGTCCATCATATACATATCCATCCAACAGCATATCGAAAATAAAATGAGAAAATTAGATGCATGCAAGAAAAACTTTAAAGCAACAAGGGAATAGAGTGAAGAATAAAAATGAAGAACGGCTGCATCTTGCTCATCAGTCATCTAAATCCTGAAGCCAAACAAAGTCCTCACCTGCTCCAGCAGAGCGGATATAAACTGGACTGTTTTGTAAAGCTCCATGTCACTACCCTACAGCAACACACAGAAAACACAGCAGAGAGGGAAACACAGGACAGAGAGGGGAGAGGAAGATCAGCATCGAGCAGAGTCGGGATGTCATTAGCTGTATTGCAAAGAATAGTTTGTAAGGAGAGTTGAGGAGAGATCAGAAGAGAGAAAACGTAACTTTCAGTGTTTCAGTGGCGCAAGTAAAGAAAAGTAAATAATCTGTGAGACATGTAGACCCTGATTGATCCAGAAATATCATCAATATCTATTTAAACATAATGATAATTGCTAACATCATGATAGTGTTGCATAGATGCCTCGTGTTGGTTCTTACCATTTGAATCTCCTCTGGCGACAGTAAACCCTCCTGCAGGGGCGACGTGCCGCTACGATCTGTGTCGTCTGCATTTTCCTCTTTGGGCTCCTCCAGTCTTTCTTCTTCTTCTTCAGTTTCTCCCTCTGCAGCTTCTCCGTGTGTCTCCATCACTTTCCCTTCAGTCGAGAGTTTTCCTCCTCGGCCCTCCTCTCCACCGTCGTCCACTCCTGTTCTCCCACACGTCTGTTTAACCCCGAGCGTCTCTTTGATCATCACATTTCCGTTCCCGCCTGTAGCCTCTCCGTTCTTCTGCCCCGTGGAAACATCTCCTCCGACCTGCTGAGTTACGTTTTCTCCAGGTCTTTCCTTCTCGGCCGTCTCCATCTCGTTGTTGCAGCAACTTTGAGACTCTCCTTTCTCCTCTGATGCATTTGTGCTTTGTGCATCAGCAGCGCCGTCCTCGAATCCACTTTCTCCCCCTGTTATTAAACTCTCATCTGTCTCAGCTTCCCCTCTACTTAGCCTCCCGTTTTCCCCGGCTTTGCCCTTTAACGCCTCTCCTTGCATGTCCTCCAAAGTCATCATCAACATGCTGCTGATTATTCTGTCAAATTCGGTATCTTCCTCCTCGTCGCTGTCTGCCGCCGTTCCCCATTGCCCCTGACTCTCGCTGCTTTCCTCGATCTTTTCCTCCCACTGTTCCTCCTCTCCCTCCTTTTTGTCTGGCCTCTTTGCCTCTGGCTGATTCTCTTGTTGGACTTTTGTCTCGTGTAAGGCTATTATCTCCTCCGCCCTCTGCGCTGCCACGACTGTTTCTAACTCTATCTCTTGCTTTTCATCTGTCTCTTTTGCTTTTTCAGCCTCTTCCTGTGTCAAAACTTCGACTTTTTCCTCCCAAACATCCCCCCTTGCTGTGCTTTCATCCTCAGTCTCCTCTGTTGCGCTTTCCTTTTCCTCCACCTCTGTTTTATCTTCTCCTACACCTTTTGTCTGACTATCCAAAATATTCTCAGTTGTTAGCGTTTCATCCACCTCTTTCTCCTCAATGTCAGCTTTTAAATCAAACATTCTGACATCCAAATCTCCGAGCGACTCTCTCCTCTCCGGACGCTTTCCCGCTTCTTCCTCCCACAAACTGCCCTCAGCCTCTCCTCCGTTCACTTCCTGCTCCATCTCTCCCCCATTCGCTCCAAATCCATCCAGCTGATGCTCAGAGGAGGAGGAGGAGGAGGGAAACGGGGAGGCGCTGACGAGACTGGCCAGATCGCGCAGCTGAGCGGCCTGCACGGCTTTTTTCGCCTGCTCTTTCCACAGCGTCTCCTCGTCTATCGCCTCCTCCTCCTCCTCTTCACCTCTGCCTGCTCTGTCCAGCTCATCCTCCGTGGATGAAAATTGGGTGGCGTTGACTTGGTTAGCTAATCTGCACACTTTCACCGCCAGCTCCTCATTCCTCCCATCCTCCTCCTCCTCCTCCTCCTCCTCCTCTCCTGTCTCCTTGTCTTCACCCGTCACGCCAACTCTGTCCAGCTCATCCTCTGTGGAGGAGAACTGGTTGGCCCTGACTTCTTTTTCCAGCTGACAGATTCTGTAAGTAAGTCCGTCTGTCTTTTCCTCCCTCTGCTCTTGTTCTCCCTCCCCCGTGTCCTCATCCTTGTCGTCCTCCCATTCTCCCTCACTCTGGCACACTTTGTCTAACTCATCGTCAGTGGATGAGAAGTAGGTGAGCCTGGACTGCGCGACCAGCCTGTACAATCTGTATTTCATCTCCTCATCGTCCACTTCCTCCTCTCTCTGCTCGTCCTCCGTTCTTCCTTCGTCCAAGTCGATCTCCATCCTCCACTGCCTCTCATCGTCCTCGCCTTCGTCCTCGCTTCTGTCCTCGCTTCTGTCCTCGCTTCTGTCCTCGCTTCCCCGTCTCTCTTCCTCCGTCCTCTGTCCGTCACTTTCAGCATCCCTCGCTCCACCGGCGTCTTCGTCGGAGACTCGGACCGCTATCTGTTGCAGTTTCAACGCGAGCTCCCTCTCCATCTGATTGGCTCCTTGTCCCGCGATGTCACTCACGGGGTCAAGAGGTTCGGGGGTCGTGTCTCCAGAGGTCAAAGTGTCAGGGGTCACAGCGTCAGAGGGATGGTTGTCTCTTTCACTGTTATCCTGTAAATGTAAAGAATAATAAGAATAACAATAAATAATAAAAATCTTTTTTATTTGTGTGAAGATGTGGAAGATTTTGAGCATCTTAGAACTGGAAAATGTAGCAATATAATCCATCTTGAATTTACATATATATTTAATTATGATATGTATTTATACTTCATGTTAAAACATAATGTAAAACAATATTTGCTCTTGTTATAACAAGCTACCAAGATCTTTTACAGGAAATGTGACACATTATTGTCCCAGAATTGGCAGCTTCATGTGGTTATATAATGCAAACTTGGCTAAATAATTTTTTTCTGCTGTGACTCATTAGGAGATTTTCACATCTCATTTCATCCACTCAGTTAAAATGTCATTTATTTCTCACCAGCACAGAAGAAGCCGATTCTCTCTTCCTTTTCTTCCGAGATCGCCTCACTTTTCCCGCTTCAGGCTCTGCAGCCTCATCGCTCTCCTCTTCCTCTTCCTCTCCCTCCTCTTCTCCTTCTCCATCCACGTTGAAGTTCACATCGATGATGCTGGTCCTGCGGGACGATGAAGGTCGTCTCATCTCCGCGGGCACCTTCTTCTTGAGGAGAGCCAGCAGAGGTTTATTAGGCTTCCAGTTCCCCTCGGAGTCGGAAAACCGTTCGTCTCTGCTGCCTCGGCCGCCCGTCAGCGGAGACGGGATCCTGTCTCGCGGTTCCTGCGGGTTGAAGTTTGAGTCCGTCATCTTCCTGTGGATCTCCTGGAGAACGGCGCCCCAGGAGCTGTCGGGCTCGGGTTTGGCTTCGTTGTCGGAGCCCATGCCTTCGTAGGCGGACACCACTCCAGACTCCCTCTCCAAGGCGCTGTAGACCAGGCTCTTCCTTTTGGTCAGCAGGCTCGGACGAGACAGCTGGGCGCTCTGCAGGACGATCCAGTTCCCGTCTGGACTCTTCAGCACTGAGGACACACCTCCGTATGTGAGCACACACACACACACACAGATATCGTGCCAACAAGCAGAGGCCACGTGCCAAACAAGCATAACACACAAAGCACAATCATGCAGCAACATTATCCAGCAAACCCAGTGGAGGCAGGTATTATTATCATATCAATCAGAAATCACTCAGATTATAATAACCTGTGTTTATCACCTCATAATCAAATATTGTATAAATCCCTTCATTGCAGCTACTAGAGCTTAAATAAGTCAAGAAAAAAAATGTATCATCAACCACTTTGATAATAAATTAAGTACATTTTTGAGCAAAAACTGAATTAGTCATTTGTAATTTGTCACACATGATAATAAATATAAATAAAATATTTTCTGGTAACCTTTTCCTGGCACGACAAACACTAAATAACAATTGGAAGCAGATCTCACCTGCGTTGTCCAGCCGGTCTACACTCTTCCAAGTCGACATAGCCAACCCACCACCTTCCTTCTTTAACGCCTGTGGAGGGTCTTGCATCAGACCAGGAGGGTCGTTGTCCAGGAGTGAGAAGGCGGAGTGTGACCTCTGCGGAGAGAAATACAAATGGTTGATGTACTGTAACGACATTTCCGCTCCAGTTTTATTTACAGTCAGCCTGCAGACATCCTGGTCATCGGCACAGACAGCAGTTTAACCAGCAGAGGTCAGCGTGTGTCTCCTTACAGGTGAGAGGATTTGTAATGCAGCTGAAGGTGCTGTATCATCCTTTTCTACTATCACCACTTTTTACTTTCATTTGTCACAATATATTTTTTAAATTTACCAATTTGAGGCCTCTAACATTTATTTAAATCAAATCATCTGAGACATTGAGGGAAAGCTACCGTTTCCTCTGCACCCTGTGTGTTTATTTCACTGTAAAATGTCAGTGGTTGTGACTGCAGTGTGTTTTATTTTACCCAGAGGCCCGTTTGCTGTTTGAGGGAGCTGGCGGCTTGATGATGAAGGTCAGTGCTGTGTTCAAGAGGCCATTCCTGCTCATATTCTGACTTCATCTCAGCCAGAGTCTTCCTCCTGCTGATAATCTGAGAGACACAGATATGATTAGTTCTGAACTGGCACAAAAATCGGAGTAAATGAATGGTTTTGATTAATATACGTGCAGACTGTATAAATTTAAAGCAGCAAAACAGCTGCAGAGATCCCTTTGGCTGACTTGAGTGTTACACAACAGATTCACACACAGTAAATCAACCTAATTACACACAATAAAACATCTGTTACTCTACAAAACAAGTGTTTGCAGCTCAAACGTCTTTTTTTTTTTTGTTCCTCGTACTTTTTGCACAATAGTTTTGGCCAGTTCTTCAACGAGCTCTCCTCTGTGCTCCCGCAGATAGTTTGCCTCATTCTGCTTTTCCTGATAAAAAACAAAACAAAACACACAAATAAGAAAGCTATTTAGCACCAGGCACACACAAATACACACTATAAGCTGATTACGCCTCTAAACATATGCTGTAAATATACGTATTTGTTGCATGCAGTTCAAAAACTTTGGGATACAGATTAGTGGAAAATAAATCTTTTCTATTAGCTGTGTCATGGTTTTACGGCATCGCTCTGTGGTCATTTTGAATCTCCCTGTGGTTGTTTCACATCTCTTAGAGGCCTTTTGGCATGAAGTGGTGGTTATTTTGCAAATCTGTGTAGTCATTTTGCATCTCTTGGTGGTCATTTTGAGTCTCTTTGTGATCATTTTTAATTTCTTTGTCATTGTTTTGTGTCCCTTGGTGGTCATTTTGCATGTTTTTGCAATGATTGTGTGTGTGTGGTAATTTTGCATTTCTGTGGTCATTCTGCTCTGATTCAAAGAGAAAAAGCAGATAAATCAGATTAAGGAGGACCTGAATAAAAAGACTGTAGAGGATTCTTATCAAAGTAAACTGCTTGCAGGCCCATGAACAGTGACATAATACAGCATCTGTATGATGTACAGCTGTGACTGATTTTGGTGCCATTTACAGAAAAAGGCAATTATAGTGTACAGTTGTGAATTAAATGGCAAACAGAATTAAATTAAAATAATTACTTAAGTAGTTTTGGGGAGCATGTGGTGATAAACAATCCAACAATACACATATTATGACTATATGAGACTATTTATAAGATGTGAGCAACATAAATAACCTGACTGGAAGTCTCGAACTCAGCCTTGGAAATGGCCTCGTCTATGGCCTCCTCTGCCACCCGTAAGGCCACAGTGAGTGTTTCTGCCATGCTGTGCTCTGAACACAAAGAAACACAAGGATCGCTTGATGGTTATTAACTGGACGGTGCTTCAGATAGAACTGAAATCAAAGAACAAACACGACTCACTTGTTGCAGTCATGTTACGTAAAAGAGGAGGGAGTCACTGCATCCTTTTCAGTTTCATTTAGTTTTTTCCAGCCCCGTGTTACTAATCCATTTTCACTGCCTCGTTTGTGCTACGGAGGCACTACATGCAGCAGAGATGCGAGCATGAGGCTGCTGCAGCTTTCCATTCATGTTTGCAGTCACTTATCCCGTTAGTGCAGTGAACTGGGAGAGTGAGGAGAAGTGAGGGCAGAGTAGGACAGAGGCAGCAAAGCCGAGGGCAGAACGGGCTCAAACACATCAAGAACCACGATCTGTTCGTCTCTCATCTGCTGGAAAGCATTCGATTCATGGCAGCTGGGAATAAATATGAGTTTATGGATTGAGAGATTACAATGACCCTTGAAAGAAAAATGACCCTGAAGTGGATAATGTGACCCCAGAGCGTTAGCTGTAGGGACTTTTTTATGGAGGTGGAGTTAAGCCCTCACTGCTCTGAATATCCAGCCGAGATCAAATACCCCGGGACCTGAAGGGGACAGGTTCACTGTGTCGCAAAGAGTCTGGTTATTTGATTAAGTGATTTAATGTGAACTGACATGGAGAGGGGTCTTGTGACAATTCCTGCATTTACTTTTCTTTTACTTCAGTCTTGAGGTCCATTGTGGAGAATGTGCCTCTGTCAAAGTCTAGTTTTAACAGACCAGTTTAACATTTTGGGAAATGTGCTTATTTGCTTTTTGGTGGAAAGTTCTACCACATCAGTATTTCTACAGTTGTTATTACTAAAACCGCCTACACAGTCTGAACTGCTT
>JAVQJZ010223686.1:0-10775 GCA_036025355.1 Leiopotherapon unicolor | reverse complement strand
CTTTAAAGCTGTTAATACAGGTATGTTACATATTTTTAGAGAGGCATCAGAAGTTCTATTATTTAGGTTGCAATATGCTCATCTCTGGACCACCCAGGGGAGATGTAATTATTTTGAGTGTGTTCAAATTTGTAGATGAGGGAGTATATGAATGTGGAGCAGAGCTTTGCTGGAAAACACACATTAATCCTGAACAAACTGTTTCAAGGATTAAAAAGGTCTGAGCTGCACCTTCCAGTAAGAACTGGTCATGGCGTGTCAGTCTTCTGCCTCGATTCTGTGTCACAGCTGCAGCCGGCTAAGCAAGAATGCATAATTTGATTTGAGTTTTGCTTCCGTGATATATGTTGTGGCTGACCCAGTGCTGAGAATGCTGTTCCACAGGAGGACACAAGACACTAGAAAGAGTCCTTGAGCCAGAGGAAGCGAGTCCTGGCAGCATCCCGAAAGCTGCCCTGACCTTCCTGCAAGGGAGGAATTTTCCTTCTGGGATCCAAAAGAATATCACATCATCAGAGTAATATAGTATTAGTGGTAGGTTTGCTGCTGGAGCGAGGCCGAAAGCAACTGTCTGTATTGAAATAAGAGACATGGGGCCTGACTAAGGGCAGTGAACATGTGGGCAAAAACCAAGCAGACTGAAAGAAGAGAAAAAGAGGGAAAATGCTGTTAAACTCAAAGGTCGGTTAATCCACACAGAAACAGTTATTCAGCTATTTGGCCCGGTCCAGACACACTGTATTTACACGTAGTCTGGCATTATAATTATAACCAAATCCAGTTCTCCCAGAGATTATCCCACACACATTTTGGTAGACTTCAGATAAATGATAACTGAATAAAGAAACAGAAAAACTTGCTGATGTTTAAATTGCTCTCGTCATGTAAAACTCCCAAATCCGTGCCACAGATTAAGTCTGATGCAAAACAGCTTGTTTTGAAAAAAAGGAGTAATAACTCTCATGATTATTTTTTTCCCCTCCAAGCCTTTCGTGTCTGTGACTCGCTTTTTAAAATGACTTTCAAAACAACACGCACCAACTATGTTCCTTGTTTCTTATTGGCATACAGGCTGCCACTAATTGTTCTGGACATTATTCTTGCCATTAAGCAAGTCATGTAAACCTGGGTTATTGGGGAAGTTGGATTGTTGTGAATCATGTAAATGTCTGAATTGCTGTAATTAGGTTTTTGTTCACATGTAAATGCGGCATGCTGACAGAACTCGTCTGCAATCGTGTGCACAGCTAAGAGGGGGAAGCAGAGAAAACGAAGCTCATCCACAATCAGCACCCAATTAAGTTACTGTCGGACGGGTCATTTGTTCAGTCCCTAAAATTACAAGACACTTAACTCTGCATGTGCAATATCAGTTCAGTAGAATGCCAAAGACTGTCAAAGCCTTATTGCTAAATTATTTTGAGATCAGCTTGAACGGTGAAGCATGGATTTGCCACACCAGCAGGGGTGGACTGACCATCTGGAGTAGCAGGATTTTCCTGGAGGGCAGGTTTACCTGTAGTTTTCCAACATTGATCCAAAAATATCTTGTGCTTTGTTCATCTTGCTGACCAGCTCCATCTTTCCTCCACTATCAGCTTGATGTTTGCTGATGACAGAAGAATCTGAATGTGTTGATTGTTTTACACTTATCAGTATGCACATTGCAGACCTCTGTGGCTTTTACTTGTTCTCTTTCATCTCAATTTGCCACAGTGAGAGTCTATTTACTGCAGAAATTATTTGGTTGTTAGTATCCAGCGTTTTATCAACACCACCTCCAAGCCGTAACGTTCACAGTGGTGAGCTCGCTAAGTCTAATCTGTGAAGCCCCAATTTGCACAATCCTGTGTGTTAATTAGATTCACAAGAAAATGAAATGGAAAGATTTCCAGAGATTGAATGAAACGGCAATAAAATCAGGTTCCCAGGACATGAAAATGTACGCTAAATAGCAGTTATATAAATTAAATGAAATGGAATTAAAACCTTTTTGTATGATTCACATTAACATTTGTAAGGTCAATGGAATCTATTTTCTGTTCAGGTCATCATGTTCAGGGTCGCAGAGGGGGCTGGAGCCTACCCCAGCTTGCATTTGGCGAGAGGCAGGGAACAGTCCGGACAGGTCGCCAGTCTTATCACATTGCTAACACACATTCAAACCTGGCTGGGTGACAGTGTTAAGCACCATCCTGCAGCTTAATAAAAGTTTAATTAACAAAGTTGTTTTTTAAGGATGTGTGATTTTAGAAAGCTTAGAACTGAAATAGTTGATGATGTGTTATGATACTTCTCCCCAACTCCAAAAAGTTTGATAGCAGTGGGAAGCGGTGCAGTAGTTGCAAACTACCTGCCCCTGGCCCCTCTGTCTTTCAAAGTGTTTCCTCTCCTGTGATCATCCAGACAGTGAAAACCACCTGCTGTGTTCCCCTCTTTCAAAATCGACTGCTGCAAAAAAGTCAAAAAACAAAAACCCGATAAGAAGTTTCACTGCCACGGATCCCATTCATCTGAAATTTATTTAGACGTCTGTTTCTGCGCTGTGCCGCCCTGCCAAACACCGAGTTACATTTTAGCTGCTGATGACTTGGAACTTGATGACCCTCAGGCCATGATATGGTCTGTCTTTATTTTAAGGGGAATTTAAGACCCGGTCAGCCACTAGGGCTAATTCATCTCGTGTTGCCTCCAAATGAAAAGTTTGTCAATGTTACCACTTTGCATGGTCTGACGTTTTTCTATGAATCTGGCAGCAGATCTGAGTGAACCCTTCTTTGTAGACAGCTTCCTGTGGAGCTAAATTGATGTTTTCAAATGTGCTGGGGTTTTTTTCACCAGGAAGCATACAGTGTCTGGTAATTTTATTTTTGCAGACTTCTTAAAATGGTTTGTTAACGTTCTTGGCATTCCTCCCATTAACCACAGGGTAGGATTGGAATGACTACCTTGCATGTTAAGTAGCAAAGAAAAGCAACCCGCTAAAACCTGAAGATGCCAAGGTGTTGATTTAAATACAATCATTTAAAAGAGCACATCGATGTACTGTACCTCTAATTCTCCCACTGCTCCTTTAAGCCTTTTTATTTTCAAAGAATTCTCTCCTTTGATCCTGCAAACAGCGAGTCCAACCCCACTGTGTTCACTTTCCCACTCCCCGCATCCACAGGAGAGTGAACAGTCTGAAAACACAGCTTCCTTTTAAAGACGGATCTGACTGAGTTCAAAGAAAAAAAGTTCTTTGGAAAGGAAAAGAAAGAAAGAATCGGCATAAGAACTAATGTGGGGGGGAAAATAAAGGAGGCTTTTTCTTATTTCTTTCTGGGGAAATGAAAGGAAATAAAGAATCAAATGAGAGTTGGTAAAGTGAAAGTATTTTTGGAAAGGTGAGGTTTTCTCTGCTTGGCTGAAAGTGAGAGGTGTTGATTCACATCCATGCACACTGAGACATGCTTGGTTTTCCGGAAAACACTCTGTCGACTGGAGAAGTGTGTGTATGTGTGATGGTGTGATATTTACATTTTAAACTGGCACTCTCATCCACACCGATTTGCAATGGCTGCTGCATTAGAGTGCACTCCAGTTCCTCAATCTGTAATATTCCGATGCACTGGAAGAGTGAATGGAACATGTCAACAAGCGAAGGAGGATTTTAGGACTTATAAGACTGGAGCTTATTGAAGCTAGTTGAGGCAGAACATGGGACAGCGGTGAGTTTGGGGGAAGAGGAAAGAGATGAGATGAGGCTTTAAGGTTGTGAGTTAAGTTGCAGAGTGACTGCTGCAGTCTTAAAGGGAACGGAAAGGTAATTGCAGTACTGAGGAAACATGAGAGATAAGAGTTGCAGCAGGGAAGGAAAAGCCAAACATTTTGTAGGAGGAAGACCAATGACATTAAGGAGAAGTTAAGGGTGATGGCCAAGGTAAAGCACTTGGGAAGAGCTGAGTTCCGAAAAAAATCTAAACGTGTCAGCAAGTGGGTGAATCTGGATGATAATGCTAATGCATTTCCACCACAAAGAACTGAGACCTTTCCCCTCTGCTTCCTCAGAGCACTCCAACAAGGACAAGGCGAAAGACAGAGACCGAGAGGAGAGGGAGAAAAAGAAGGTCAAAGACAAAGAGAGAGAAAAGGAGAAGAAGAAGCACAAAGTGATCAACGAGATCAAGAGGGAAAACGGAGCAGTCAAGCAGCCAATTAAAGGTTGGTGGGAACACTTGTGACGTGTCAAGTGAGTGATTTATGTGCGCCTGAAAGCTTTTTTGTTCATGGTGATGCCTTCAAGGTGTCCATACCGCAGTCCAAAAGCAAAAGGTGTTCAAGTTTAAACAATGGACCAATGAATATTCATGAAAATCGGCTCAGAAAATCTACTTGTGTCTTCTTCTGAAGGGTTCAGTGTATCAGGAAGTGTTGGAAAGCACTGAAATTAGTTCACTGAAATAAAAGGTATTAAAAGTCTTAGCCTTCTTTATGAAAATCTTTAATCACTTACAAACACATGCAAGTAAAACACACACAAATATAAATGCACCCTGTTGTACCCCAGCATTTGAATGCCATCATCATGTCTGTAACACACAAACAGCACACCCATCTACTCTGCATCCCAGTGGGTGTGAAAAAAATACTGTAGGGTTGCTATAAAAGGCCCAAAATAGCACAGTGTGACAGCGGTGGTAGCTATTTTATTTTTTTTCTTTGAGAATTTGATCCCTGTCATTAGGTTGACCTTTGCACTGTGCTGCTCCTCACATGGAGGATTTGTGCTCGGGGTTTATTTAGTCTGACCTTAGGTAGCCGGGATCGCAACGAGAAACTGAGAGACGAGTCTCTCTCTCTCTCCAAAAAAAAAAAATGTCAGCTGAATACTTTGACTTGAACACACAGCCCTTGACCAGGGAAGTTGGTGTGGTCTTTTTCACTATTTTCTCATATGTTATACACTATAATGAACGGATATATGCAAAAGCTTTTAACTTCTTTAAACAGGTTTTATTTATAAAGAATTGTGACAAGCTTGATCAATAAAGTGAAGTCTAAGTCTAAGCACGGAGCATGTACAAAGGCAGGATATTTTACTGTATATAAATTAACCAAATGCTATTGATACATTTTGAAGAGCAAAGTAAGTTAAATCATAAATACAGCAGAAATTTTCATACCTTGAATTAAGTAAATCCAAATAAAAAATACATAAAACTCTAGCCTTTAAAACATTTATGTACTTTAATGACTGTATGCATACCTGTCAACTAAGACATTAACATGAGAAAATGTGTGAAAAACCTCTTTCAGCCTACAGATGCGTCTCTGCTGTGTATACTTGTCTGTACACTCTTTATGAATGGCAAGCTTCATTATTAACCTTCTGACAGTAGTGATCTATTTGTGGCGCACCCACACACGCGCCATTGTGTATTCACGGGTGGCGGTTTTATTCTGATTGATTTGATTTGTCCTAAAGCTCCGGTCAGCCTCGCAGTGTCTCTGTGCTGGTATGCCACGACCACACTGTGACATTTGAAAGGCTTAGCGAGGCTTTGGTCACATATCATAGCCGGCGGCTGCAGATGAAAATGTATACTTCAGCTTGCTCTTTCAATCTTCGCGTTTCCTCTGGAGCGGACAGGCGTTCTCATAATTTTGGTTCATTTTCTCAGTGCAAGTGTAGTGTAAGGAAGAATTGGAAAGGTGGTTAGAGAGAGTGTGTCTTACAGTTGTTTTGCTGGAGAGTCCTGTGTTGGGTTATTGAATCAGAGGGTGGAGAGAGATGAGCGGGCTCTCCTCGCCAGAGAGCAGGTTTTCAGTAATGTTGAGTGAGGCATTTAATCAGAGAGTGTTAAGTTTGCAAATGTTGGGAGTGACACAGTCGCTGAGGGGAAGTTAGAAATTTAATCAGCGAGAGAGTGTTAAGTTTACAATTGAAAAGGGCAACGGAGAGAGAGCCAGAGGAAACATGGGAAATCAATAAGCAGCAAACAGCTATTCTGACAGCAAGGCTGCTTTACTGTGTGTGTGTGTGTGTGCGCGCATGCGTGTGTGTGTGCGTCTGTCTGTCTGTCTGTGTGTGTGCGTGTGGTATAACTTACCTGACCTTAAATTAATTGTGCCAATCTAGCCAAGTGTCTCACTCTTGTACAAGTGTGTACATTGTGTACACACTTGTACAAATACACTTAAGCGAAAGAGGAAGATCCTGGTGAGATTTAAATGATTAGTCAATTAGTTGTTTTAATCAATTGACAAAAAATATATAAATTGAAAAAATGTATCAATTTTGATCAATTTATTATTATTTAAGTAAAAAATGCCAAATAAATTGGCTTGCTCTAGATTTTCAAATTTTAAGATTTGGTTTCATTGTAAATTAAACCATTTTGGACTGACAAAAACAAGACAAGGCATTTTCTCTCCATTTCTAACATTTTAGAGTCCAAAGGATTAATAAAGAAAAGAGTCAGCAGCTCTTGCTCTCGATAAACCAATCTGAACCCTTGACTTTGTTCCTTGAGCCTTAGTAGAGAAACATTTGACTTGCTAATTAGATTTGCGTTGAGTCAAGTATGACTGATTGTTGGCCTGCAAAATGATTCTGTTTTCACTGTGATTTGTAATATAATAAACACTTTGAAGGGTTGCAGTAGAAGAACAGCTGCAGTTTATGAGCTTAGTTTATTTTGTGAGTCTATTTATTTCTTATTGAGGAAGGAGAGACCACTCAGGGGCCTTTCAAACCCTCAAACTTCAACTTTCAACTTAACTTCCCTGATGACCTATGTTGCGTGTATCATACACATGTTCTCCAGTAGTCTTTCAGCTACTGGGAATCTGCCCAGGAAAGGCTTTTATCGTGAAGCAGTGTTTGACATTTATTAGGACATTATGTAGTTGAGTCGAAATCTTTATTTGTACATTAATGGTCCTTTTTTTCTCCCTGGAATCAGAGCATAATATGATTTAAATTCTGTACAAATAATATAGTTAATATTGCAGTGTGAAAACAAGTTTGAAATGATCTTTTCCTGTTCTGAAAATGATTTATTTTTAGTGTCAGTGCTAGTAGTTTGCACAAGTATGAGACAGTGAAACTGCGTACTTATCTGTTCATTACACCTCATATCACCACCGCAGTATACAACAAATTTATCACACCTTCCATATTTTTCACTATATCGTGCTGCTCCTTTGTGAATTTATGAAGGTTATGGTGTGTGTGTGTGTGTGTGTTTGTGTGTTTGTGTGTTTACACATTAGGAGGACTGGGGAGGGGTGACTTGGGGGTTAAAGAGCTTTTGGATCAGTAGCCTGGGTATTGTACTACAAATACCTTCTTGTTTTTTCTGTCTTTATTGCTCACTCTCTCACATGGTTTCTCTCTCTCTCTTTCTCTTTCTTTTTCTCTCTCTCTCGCTCCTGCCTTATCTGCCGTCAAACGTGTGCAGGGTACAAACTAGACTCAAAGTGTGTGTTTATTTGCGCGTGTGAGCAAGATGATAGCTGATCTTTGAATTATGCTGAGGCAGCTGCACCTCTATCAAAGTGACACAAACATACACATTTATAGTGAATGTGTGCACTTGTTTACACAACCGCTAGGCAAGAATGTTCCAGCCAGCAACACGTTTGCAAGTGGATGCGAACAGCTCTGACACACAGACGCACTCGCAGACATAAATACATACAGTAGCACTGTGCATAAATTTGCACGTTCCACTTTGTTCTGCTGCAGGCGTTGAAGAGACGGTCTACAGTGTACAGCATTATCTCTGTTCAGATATGCCACTCGAAAGCTTTTTCCTGGCTTACTCATATCTGCTTTTCTCAAGGGATTCCAATTCAGGGCTTCTTCAATTTATTTTATGTGTGCACCCCAGGAGATGCACACCATCTGGGAGCAGCTATGAGTCATCTGTTTGCACTTACTTAAAATAGTTAGGACTCATTATTTTGAGATGTATTGTTTTTAAAAAAGGAAGTTAATCAGATTTATTTGGTGAATAAAACCAGTCAAAACAAATAACACAAAATTCTGCAGTGAAAGTCTTGTATATTTCCGTATTTAGTCTTTTTTTTATTTTTTAAATACTCTGCACCTCCATTTACACTTTACCTCACCTTTTAGCAGACACTTTTTTCAGAGCCAGTTCACTGTAAAGTACAGCAGAAAGTGTCTGCTTACAGCAGGGGAATGAAAAGGGCTGAGGATTTGTTTGTTGATCCATCACACACCAGACAGCAGGCTTGAATGGATTTTTCTTTTAAACCTTGCATGAATGATGTGACTCCCTTCTCCCCTCAAGCCTTTTCAAAATTAAATTTTTCTCATATTTTTGTGTTGATCTTTTAAAAATGTCCTCTCCTGTAAAAAGTCTCTTCCCTCTAAGTAATATGACGCTTTCCTCTCTATCTGTCACTCTGTCCAGATGAAAAAGAGAAAGCCAAGATCAACTTGGAGGAGCTGCAGATCAAAAAAGTGAAGAAGAAAAAGAAGAAAAAACACAAAGAAGGGGAGAAGCATAAACGGGTGAAGATGTACCACCGCTCCTGCCAAACCATTTGCGCCGGCCTCCTTCTCCTCCCTCCATCTTCTCCGCCGCCCACCTCTTCTCCTCCATCCTCCAATTCCACACACAACTCCTCCTTGTCTCCGTTCAAGTCCCCTCTGCCGGTTTACCCTCCATCTAATAACAAAACTGCGCATCCCCTGCCCTCCTCCCCTTCCCTCACCTCCAAATCTCTCTTTGGCTCCCCTCTCCACAACTCTCACTCATCCAAGACGCCACAACCTTCCCTGACCAAACACCAGCCGCAGTGCACCTATCCTGGCATGGCAGGCCTGGAGTTTGCACCATACATCCACATAGAGAGTCAGCCCAACGGTGGGGCCCTGGTGGCCCACGCCTATGTGTCCCAGCTCTCCTCCCTCTCCATGGGCCAGAGGCAGAGATTTGCACAGGAGTTTGTCACCTTGGCTTTCAGCGAGGACTCATCCCAGGTAGGTGTATATAACAATCAGATTGATCAATGAATGTAACCTTACCAACATGACTTAAATTGTGCTACTGACCATGTTTTCCAGGCAGCTCATTACGTTATGGGAATTGTCCACGGAGAAGCAAGCTACTTGCCTGACTTCTTGGACTACTTCTCAACCAAGTTCCCCTCAGCTCCGGTCAAAATGGAAATACTGGGAAAGAAGGACATAGAAACCACCACAATGGTTAATTTCTACTCTCAGGTTTGTCAGGCACAGTCCCACACACACAAAGTTTTTTATTTTGGTCCTTCAGCTCTGGAGCTGCAGATACAGAGGTGAACTTTCAAAAATGTGAAAAGATTAAAAGTTTAAAAAAAGGACAGAGCTTCCAAATATCTACCAGGGACCAAGTGCTTCCAAGCCTCTTGCATTCTTATGATTTATTTTGCTTAATATCAGGCTGAGTATCACAAATGTCACACCACAGCCACAAGGTTTATATGATTCATGCAAGAGGAAGTTTGTCTGGCATTTTGTGGCCAGAGAAAGTACCAAAACATATAGTAGCAGATGTAATTTGAGGTCATGCAAAGAAAAGCACACGCTGTAGCTGTGGTGTGACAGGAAAAGATGAAAAGATGATGGCATGAAACAGTTACAACTGTTTACGCAGCATGTTTTTGTTTTCAAGCTTTCTCACGTATGCAGGCACACAGAGGCGGAGATTAGAACAGAGTGAATATATCAGTGATTGGTTAAGGGATCATCTGTGTTTGGTTTTTTTTGAGGTGAGTAAGGGGGGGATGATTAACTTCTTCTAGAGTGTTGTGTGTGTGTATATATACAATATATTCTCACATCTTACTCCCTAGTAATCAGTACTTTATTTCCTTGAAAATGAAGATTAGTTAAGAAGGAAGGCTGGTGGAAAGGTCATGGTAAGGGGAAAATGGAGGATAAGACACTCAGAAGATTATTGAGGAGAAGAAAGAGTTATATACAGTACGGGGATGAGGGAAAGGATAAAGAGATGCCAGGGGAAGGACAGAGATCAATTGAAGGAAAAGACCATATGACTGCTGTGTGTGGATGAGAAAGTCGTATTGTCGAGGCTTTAACCATCTGGTTGAAGCATCTGCCTCCATCTGTCCAGAATCAAACAGGTTTAGCATTTATGCCGATGTCTGATTTCTAAGATTAGATGACAATATTAACAACGACGTCAGAGTGCACAGGTGGAGTTTGGAAGTAGAAAGAAAAAGGACAACGTTTAGAGAGTCCAAAAAAGAGGAAAGTCGACAGACGAGACAAAAGGTTTGATGAGAGGAGAGAGCAAGAGGCTAAGGAAGAAGAAGATGAGGAAAAAAAGGTAGGATAGCGGATAGGAAAAGCAAGACAAGATAAGAAAGCAAGACATGAAATTATAGACTGCGAGAGACGACTGCTGTCCGGACGGCTCGAAAAAGGTGTTTTTCTTCTTTTCCTCTGAATAATATGGTAGCAGCTGTAGTCTGATGCCTCTCACCCACTCCTCAACATACAGCACAACCTTTTGAAGCCACTGGAAAAACAACAGTTGTTTGTGTGTGTGTGTGTGTGTGTTGAGGGTGGTGTCTGTCTGGATTGTCTCCTCTGAGTACAGTGAACTGCTAAGACCTCTTCGTTTACAGTTGTCCCATGTCTATAGTTCACTAATGAAAAGCCTTTTGTTGCCTCAAACCTCCTGAGTGGCTTTGTATTGAGATACTGCTCTTTTTCAACGTGAGTGCAGTAGCATCAGCTACAACAGTGTGTG
>JAVQJZ010223672.1:0-14020 GCA_036025355.1 Leiopotherapon unicolor | reverse complement strand
GTATGGATGCAGCTCAGGTTGTATTTATCATATAAATAGAATAGGTAGATTAGAATAAATAGATGGAAAAACAGAAGTCATAGTAGAGAAAGTATTAAATTAAAATGAGAAAGGAGGAGATGAAGGTGAGGAGACAGAGGCCGAGTTGGCACATTGTTCCACTCAGCAGGCTTTAAAATAGAGGACAGATAAACTCTGAAGGAGAATTTTAAAAAGAGAAACTTCTTCTGTTTCGGTCACCCACCCGTCAATCAATCAGTTGATGAATCAATCGCCTTAAAAAATTAATCAACCAACCAATCAGCTCCAGACAGGGTCGGCCTTCAGACGAGACAGACCACACGGCCGGAGCAGATGGAGCAGACTCCAGAAAGTGAAAGCTCAAAGTGAGAAAAAACTTTGATGCACTCTCTCTCTCTCTCTCTCTCTCTCTCTCTCACACACACACACACACACACTCTTCTCTCTTGCAGCCTGAACAGAAGCACAAACCTGATGAAAACCTTCACGTTCACAGCTAATTACATGCCTAATCACATCCTGTTTGCACTCCCACAAAAACATAAACAAACCTGCGTGTGTGTGTGTGTGTGTGTGTGTGTGCACGCATGTGTGTAAGACAAATAGCAGCTGATTGTGATTTCTCCGTCGGTTGCAGCCTGCAGATTATAGCGTGGAGCTGCATCGTGAAGATTGGTCACCTTGCGAACTGACTTCTCATTACTGAGCGGTAATGTGATGACTAGCTTGCAGACACAGACACACACATACACACACACACACACACTAAAGCATCAACAACACACTCACACAGAGTTAAAAATACCTAATTGTGTATAAAACCTTGAAGGAAGCTTACAAAACAGAACTTAAGAGAAGAAACACACAAGGTCAGGCTCACACAGGTTTTTGGATACACAAAGGCCACACACACATTATAGAAGAGATTAAATGTGTGTGAACATACACACACAAGCACACACACACACACAGGTAAAAAACACAGGAAAGACATACTGTATACAGAAACACGTGGCTGAGGGAAAACATACATGTACACACAGATACATGTGTTAACTTTAGTGTTACCCTGGTACACATGAAGCTGTCGTCATGGAGACAGAGACACACACACACACACACACACACACACAGAGTCACAATCGGAGTAAATCCTATAGTCTCAATTCAATTGTAATGGGCTGTGTTCCCCTTACGACAGGGTGGCCCTTGCAGGCTGTAACTAATAGAAAAGGCTTATCGCAGAGTTTGGCAACACACACATTCAAAGACACACACACACACATACACACAGACATAGACACACACTGGTGGCTCCTCAAGGTCGTTGCGAGGTTTCTAGGAAATGTGTAGATAAGCAGAGCTCAGCATGTGAACTGTGAGGTTGGAGGGTTGAGGAGAAAAAACGATAGATAGATAGAGGAGAAACAGGGGTCAAGAGGCGCGAGCGTCACGGAGCGTCTCCTATCAGTTAATCAAAGCCAAATGAATGATGACACCTTTGTATAATTAGTGTAAACAACAGAGACCACGGCGGAGATGATGGGAAGCCTGTATCTCACATCTGCAGTGATCAAATTAAGGCTGCGCTTCTCATCACCCACACCGCCTCTCGTCCTCCTTCCCCCCGTCCCTGAAAAGGCTAAAGACATCGTACATGTTCGGAGAAGCCGTTCACTCCTTTTTCTTCCAAACTCTCCTCAAAACTTTCACAACATTCACTCAGGAAGCACAACGCCCCCTCTCTGTTTTGTGGTGTAAAACAACTTGGCAAACTTTTTTTTTCTTCCTCTGGGAATTCGTCAGCACCTGAAAACTAACATGCAAATCTTTTATTGATGGTATAATCTGATGTTTAATTAGTGAAACAGTGTTGGGATGTGCATAGTGATCAATTAATCTGCAACACTTTCACTAATCAATTGTTTCTAGTCATTTATGCCGAACACATGAAACTGTTTTTGCAAATGATTTTTACTAACAAAAATCAGTCAAATCATTAGGAAAACTTTAATCAATATATTAATCGATGGGGGGAATAATCACTAACAAAGATCATATTGGGTCATGTGTGTGTTAGTCCAGCTGGCAGCCGTCACACACGGACACATATGCATATACATGACTGCATAACACTTACATTTTCCCAGGCTGTCTGACACAGACACACACACACACACACACACACACACACACACACACACACACACACTCAACAGGGGTTAGCTAGGCAGTCAGCACTTTGGTATCCTTTACACAGAGACAATGATAGAAAGTGTCTCATGTTACGGCAGGTTGAATAACACACACCTGTTCTCACACACACACACACACACACACACGCACACACACACACACACACACACACACACACACAGTAGAAGGACTGTGTCTCAAGGAGAAAAATTGAAGGAGATGTTTAAAACCCTGAATTTGTCCCGACCTCACAAGGAGGCAGCACTACCTACAGCTGTGAGTGTGTGTGTGTGTGTGTGTGTGTGTGTGTGTGAGAGAGAGTGTGTGTGTGTGTGAGAAAGAGAGAGTGCACGTGATCCAGGTACTGTATCCAGGCAGATTAAGCACTTATATCACAGTGACGAATCCAAATGGCCTGGTCACACATGCACACACACACACACACACACACACACACACACACACACACACACACACAGAAAGATTTATGGTCTTTCTGTATCGCAGCCTTTCTATTAGTGCGAACGGTTTCATTACTGAAGACACAGACGAAGGACAGAAGGCAAAAGAGGTGATGAAGGGAGGAGAAAGAGTAAAGAGTGGGATAAAAAGTGAGAAAACTGAGGGAAACAGAAGAGGTGGAGATGGTGAAGAAAAGACGAAGGGTTGAGAGATGAAAGATGAAGGTTAGAGAGAGGGAGTGATGAGATGAGGGGAAGGAGGAGAGGAAGAAGGAACAGATCACGAGCAAAGAGAAGAGGAAGAGGAGAGAGGATGAAGAGGAGTGAAAATGACAGAGAGAGAGAGAGAGAAAACCCTGATGTAAAGAAAATAGGAGGAAAAAAGAGGTGATGTAAGTAAAAGATGTCGAGATGGAGGGAAGAGGAGAAGCGGGTAAAAGGTAACAGACCTCGGTCATCTGATCTAATGGCTCATATAGCAGATGCATCACGACTGAGTGTGTGTGTGTGTGTGTGTGTGTGTGTGTGTGTGTGTGTGTCCTGTCTTGTCTCATTCTCATGCAGAGCGCCGTGTGTCTGCAAACTCTCCCTCTCTCCTTCTCTTATCCCTGTCACTCCTTTTTTCTTTATCCCCTCCCTCTTCCTCTCCATCCCTCCTTCGCTTGCTTCCTATCACCTCCCTCTTTCTCCTCTGCCTCTCCATCACTTCTTCTCTCCACAGCGCTGCAGAGCAGAGAGGTGAAGCCGAGCATCACGACACACCCGTTCGCCTCTCCTACCCCCACCCACCCCTCTTCTCCCACATCCATCCATCCCTTCATCCGTCCGTCCAGTCACGACTCCGTAATGGAGCAAGGAGAAGGAATGACAGGAGAGAAAGCACTGAGTCAGAGAAGGAGGGGAGACGGGGAGAAAGATGGAGGATGAGGGCAAAATAAGGTGTGGAGAAAGAGAGGAAGACCTGAAGAAGTGAGTCAGGCAAGACTGCAGAGCTCCTTTTTATGTTGACGTATTTATATTTTCCTCCCACTTTTCTTAAAAATCACCTAAAAAAGCAACTAAGGGAAGTTTCAGAAGAGTCGCCGCTTTACAATGCATCACCACGCAACAATAACTTTGACAAAAATAAAAGGGGACGCGTTGCTCACTGTGATGGATTACCTTTTTCAAGCAAGTTTCAAGTCTGCTTGATTTTTATTCTGTACTGAAATGAATAGAAAGTAATGGCTGCCCGGGAGGCAAGAAAATCTCATTCATCACTCCCAAAAAAAAACTGTGCTCTGCCAAAGAAAACAGTCCATAAGAGTTGCATTTAACACACTTGAAGTGCTTCCAAACTTAAGATTTTTTTTAAACTTTCATATATTTGAACATTTAGCCGTCGATACACTTGCTCGTTTTCTGTAGCAGCATTTCTGACTCATGATGTCTTTTCACTTGCCTCTCTTTAGTCAGCGATATAAGAAAGGTGTGATCACTCCCCATGCTAAGTGACGTTGTCTTTCCTGTATATGTAGTAAATGTTGATGTGTAAATCTATTAAAAAGTCTTTGACTCAGATTGAAGCTGCTGTAGATTTCATGACGTGATAACACGAGAAGAGACTCATCAGACGGCTAAAACTGAGCCGGGGAACCTAAATCAAATCGCTGAAAGCTGTTTTAGGAGGTAGTTTGTGCTTAAAAAGCTCCCATAAAATGGTATTATTACTGCATTAATATGATGTAATTCCTGCTGAAACAGACAGTGAGGGATCAATCTTAGATGCAACCTAATGGGGCTTTTTACATCCGCATAGAGAACAAAGGAGTGTTGTTCTGCGGGACGAAGAGGCGGAAACATTTGTGATGACTTTATAGGTCCACTCGCTAGTTTGGCTTAAGGTCGCCACTGCAGATGCTTTTTTTTATTTCGGGCATTTCAGTTGACCATTTTATGGCCTCGGCTTGGATCGGAGCGGGCTTTTTGAACTTTCTGGCGAAGGATCACGACGCATGGTTGAAAAGCAACTAATGAGAGAGAGAGGTTAGAGAGAGAGAGAAAAAAAGAGAGAGAGGGCGTGCATGTGTCTGTATGTCTGTTCTAAATAAAGCCTCCAGCTATCTGACAAGTATTCATTTCAAAACATCAATACAACAATGTTGAGGAAGGAGAGAGAGACAGAGAGAAAAGAGAGAGGGTGAGAGAGGCTTTTCTCTTCATTGTTGGTGTTAATCGATCTCTCATTTCAATTACTTGGCTTTCAGTGCACTAAAGGCCCCTGCACACTTTGCTACAACAACAACCTCGCATGTTCATCGCAGGTTGCTTTTGATCCAAGAAGCTTTAAATCAGCCGTCAGCGGACTCACAGTCAGGCGCTGCCATCTGTTTTGGTCAACTTTCTTTTTCTACACACACAAACTGTACGAGAGCCTCACAAGCAGCGATGCTATTCTCTTAATCTCCTCTCTCTCTCTCTCTCCTGTATCACTCGCTTCCTCTGCGTCTAAATATGGAAGTTATTTTTGCAGCCATAGTCGTCATCTCTCTCTCTCTCTCCCCTCTTCATTCCTCCTCTGGGAAATGCTCCCATTCAACGTGAGAGATGCAGACGGGCCTCTAAACACAAGCTGGACTTTTGGCCACCTTAAAGTCACCCATCATCTTCGATTTCTACGATTTTCATCACAAAAAAAAAAAAACACAGCTGTAAAGGTGTGAAGGAAGACGTAAAAAGAAGGAAGTGAGAGGTTTGGCTCGGAAGCGCTTTCTGGCAAAGGGTCATGAAGAGGGATCAAAGGTCAACGCTCAAAGAAGCAAGCTGAGTGTGTGTGTGTGTGTGTGTGTGCGTGTGCGTGTGAAAGTGCGTGTGAATTCTTAGGGTGTCACTGTACTTTAACACCCCGCCGCATGGGACAGTGGGAAATGCTGGGCGGGGGTTTGGAAAGGGGGGGTAGGTTTGTTTTGAAACTCCAGCGTGGCCTGGAGGGGTGGAGATCTGACCTTTACACAGGGTGGCTGGGGTCTGTGTGTGTGTGCGTGTGTGTGTGTGTGTGCGTGTTGGGGTTGAAAGGACACAGCGAGAAACAGCTGTCCCAAGTTGCACACACACAAGTTAACACACATTAGCTTTCCAACAGACACACTCTATTTCTATCCCGCAGATACACACAAACAGAGACAGTACCGGCTGCTACACACTCACACACACACACACACACGTAAAAATAGGCCTCAGGGTTTCTGTGCTCATCTCCCATTAACTCCCATTCATTTAAATGCTGCAAGCCACCTGTCCAGCACCACAAAGGTCACTGGTTTGAATCCGACTGTTGATGTGCCCGAGGACTTTTGACAGAAACACACAAACTGACACATTTCCTGTAGGAACAAGGATGCGAACTTCCAAAGTACAAACACACACACACACAAACCGACACGTGCAGTGTTGCGTCCCACCTATTCCCTGTAAAAACACACACTTCCAGCAGATACAAACACCCCCCTTACACTCAACATTTGGCCCAGAGGAAGTGGTATTACTGTAAGAATGAACGCAGCTGTCGCACACGCTCGGCCACGTCGACACGCAGCGGCGATTACAGCTGCAGCTGCACAGCTGATTCTGCACGTTTAAAGACATTATACAACCCGAATCTGCTTTCCCATACTGCTAAGACAATAATCCACAACTTTTTAATACATCTGCAATGCACATTAGTGACTACAGTATATATCTACTCCGTGAAAGGTTTTGCAGGGAAAAAAACTGAACAGGAAGTGTTTTATGTTTATGCAAGCAGTAAGATTAATTATTTAAATGCATTTTACTCTCTCCGTCTGAATAAATAGCAACAAACGACCTCTTATAAATCAGGAAAATATTCTCCCACCATGCTGACGATAACTTATAAACCTTAACATCACTACACTGCAGCATCTACCCAGCCTGAACTGCACCTCATCTGACCCGACAGTGTCCTCACACTCAACCTTCCCCCCAAAAAACACACGCCGTGCCAGCCTGCGATGACCACCGGACCCGAGAATAACGGCGCGATTTGAGCTGACCGTTGGCCGAGCATCAGCGGCACATTAACAGCCAGCTAAACTAAGATCAAAGAGGGCGTTCGCACATCCCCACGTGTCCCACTGACACAAACTCACACTCGCTGTGTGTCTTCTATCACAGGCTGCCTCATTCAGGGATCATGAGCAAAGTAGGATGATATTTCAGAAAGGATGATGTTGCAATCTCCCCAATATAAGACCTGCAGGAAGTCCTGGGAATCTTTCTTTTCAATACTAGAGAAAAAAAGACTTTGTATGCTTGACTCCAGCCTTAAAAAACAACAAAGGTAAAGCCATTATGTATAGAAGAAAAGCCTCAATGGAGGACTAGAGGAGGCTCTTTAGATGCATGAATGATGAAGTGACTTTTTTTTGCATCCAAAAGGTGAAAAGTGAAGATGTGAACAAAGTAAACATTTTGATTTAACACTTTGTCAACTTTATTTTTCCGGTTTTGCTGTCAGCGTGCACACTGAGATACACACCAGCAGCCTCCTTCAGTTGTTCACGGGAGCATTTCTTTTTAATTTGACTTTGAACTTAATTTGAATTGCAAGTTTGAAAACCATTAAGACTGTTGATATGTTTAATTAAATGTCTGCGAAATGTTTCCCACACCAGGGAGCTAACAGTTTGATAATGAGGTTAAACTGCACATTTATAATTGGGAAGGGAGAAAAAAAAAGTCTTCAAAACAACATTTGCCACTGTATTGTGTTATCAGGACAATCATCCTTCTCTCTTTGTGGCCTCTGTCTATCTCAATGTCCCCTGGGATTGTAATAACTTCTAATAAATAGGCAGTTACAAGCTTATAAGTCCCAGAGCCCTGCACAGAGCAACTCTATGTGTTAAGCAATTTTCAACTGAGCATGCTTATATGTCTAGCGTGCGTTATTTCATCTGATGCTAATGGCCGAGCCAAAGTTGTAAAAGTTGTGCTGATGATTCTGGCAGCTTATTTCTCCCACACACCCGCAAACAATAACTCCGCTTTGAAATTCCTTGCAGCAGTTCAGAGCAGTATAATCAGTTTTGCAGTAAATACACAGCAGTACAGCGAACAGCAATATTTTTTTAATCTTTTTTTTTTTATTAAATGGGACACAGAGTGGAGTCTGGACCCGCTAACGCAAACGACTGCACCATAAAACATTACAGGCAGTCAGCAGGAACTACACACCTCGCCTCTGACTCTGACTTACATCTTTCAGATTTATTTCCAGCAGAGGCGAGCTGAGCAGGAGAGCCCCCGTCCTGTCACACCGAGGGTCAATGAGAGAGAGGGTGCAAGAAAATATTAAAATGTTCATTCCAGCTGTTAATCTGTCTTCTGTGCTTGTTTTAAGCAGTTTTACTTCACAGTCACGGCGGCATGCAAGCACCCAACAGCGTAGTATTATTCTACTGTACGTTTTTTAACTATGTTGCTTAGAAGAAGAGTACAGAAAGTTTTATACTGTAGTATTTTAACTCAGTTTTATTTACATATATAGCTCTGTGAACAAAAAAAACAACATATTATTATAACAACATATTCCCCAAAATGTCAAACTGCCTGTTTTTATGTTGTAAATTACACAGTAGAATGAAAACTTCAATTACAAAAGAGTTTTTGGTGCATGCAGTGACAAGCTGGTGGATGAGAGATTTACTTCTGTTGTAAAACAAACTTCAACTGAACATGCAAAATATTCAGTTTTAGGGAAACAAACACAACCAACAGTGGTGATATGATTAAGAAGCAGACACAACGTCTGGACTGTGGTCTCGTTTCCTCTTACAGAAAAGGAAATCATTCTTAAGTGTTAAAGTGAACAGGCGCAGACGCTGCCTGCTCGCGAATAACAGTGTCAGCTTAGTGTCTTTTAAAGTGATGGAGGCGGCCAGCGACTGTGAAATGAGACAAATATAAAATGACTGATGGCGAACAAACCAAATTGTTTGAGAATAACTCAAGTCTGATCCGCAAAATCCACAAATCTTCCACTCACAGCGAGCTCAATCAATGCACCCCGGAGTTCGAATCAAACGCCCATCTCTTCTCGGACTGTGTGTGTGTGTTGAATTTTAGATTCACTGCTCTCGCCCAAAATCCAGCTTTTTCATCCATTGTGGCTTTATTTTCTATTTTCCCTGCATCTTCCAAATGCATCATAAGAGCGGCGGATTGTCAACCCGACCCACTCAGGCGTTGAGTTGAATACAGTAGCCCATCTCTCCACTCTCTCTGAGTGTGTTTTCAAAGCTCGATTGCTCACAATATACATACAAACACACACACTGATATTTTTCTCTCCGGGGTTTGATTGTTTTTGATGCAGCGTTCAAAAAACATAGTTTTCAATCAGAAATACTTTGATTTTCTATCAGAAAAAGCGATTGCATTCCCAGGCAGCTTTTGTGTTTCAGCCTTTTTTTATTACTGTTATCGTGTGTGTGTCTGTGTGTGTGTGTGTGTGTGTGTGAGTGTGTGTGATGTGGTGGAGAGTGTGAGTCAGCGATGTTCCCTGCTGTCTCAGAGGAAGCAGAATCGAGGAGAATGCAAGCAATAACACACACACACACACACACACACACAGGCAGGTGCATACAAGGGGCATGGGTAAAGGATGTGTGCAGACACATAGTTCATACATGACACAATTCATACACACACAGACAAACACACACTTAAACACACAGGCATGCACATGATAATAGCAAAGGAAGTGTGTGTGTGTGTGTGTGTGAGATAACTGACTCATCTCATCAGTATCTTGCTAATGTGGAGACAGACGGCTGGGCCATCTGCTCACAAGGCAACCGCACACCAGCAACTTTTCAGAGCGACGTCCCCCGGCAACGTCGCTCTCAGTGAGCGCAGTGATTGGCTCGCAGACTTTTGAGCAGACCGAGGAAACACGCCGATATGAGACATTTTGTTCCTGATTTTCTTTGAACAGCCTGCAGCTCTGCAGGACTAATCTTCAGCCCGGTTGTGTCTCCTGAGCTAAATAAGACTTACTAACTAGCCGGGCTCCAGCTGAAGACGAGCACTCGAGCTATACCGGGCTAATCTTTAGCCTGCAGTTATTGGCAGAATCACATCTGTGCAGTGCACTGGACGCCCCTGATATCCCAGAATGCATCAGCCAGTCAATAACGAGGGATTACAGCGTGACCTTGTTTGGGTGAGGTGGGAGATTTGAAGCTTAAAGACGCAGCAAAAAAAAAAAGGGGGTGAAAAGGGCTTTTGGGGTGTAGGAGTGTGTCTGTAAAAGGTGGGGGAGGGGAGGGGTACACACAGGAAACAACCGTAAATCACTGCCCAGCAAATCCCAGATTACACAAACTGACGCGCCAAGGTTATTCGTGGGTGACTGGGTGACTTAGGCCGAAACGTGAAATCCATCAGTGCTCCAAGATCGGAAACGCGGCTGTCGTAACTTCAGCTGAAGGGCGGCGGGAACTTTGACACGTTAAGAAACGAGGTTTGTGAAATCTGAAAGAACCTGAAATACAAATAAGTGGATTAAAGTTCACAGCCAGAGGACATAAAACTTTATCTAGAAACACATCCTTCTGAAGTCAGGGCGGTCTTTGTCGACAAACTTTATTACTTTATTATTTGGTGCACAGCTGCTGTTAAATGATGTCTCTGCCAGCAGGAGAGCTGTCTGGGAAAAACATCAACCTAACACACATAAATATAGTGTATAGTACTAAATAGTGGAGTAGAGATCTTTTAATCTGGATATCTCTGTAAACCGAGCTAAGAAAAAAACAAACAAACTAGAGTCACTTAATAACAACGAGAAAGTTTATCGAGGTGTCAGAAAGCAAAGTTTCCTGTCAGATAGATCCACAGTAACAAAAAGGGACCAATGCGTAGTATTTTTTCTTTTTCTGGCAGAGTTGTGTAAACACACACTCACTCATAATTAACAAAGCTCCAAAAATACAACTCAAAGCCATCCAACTCTGCCGCTTCACACACACTCCTCCAGTCAACCAGCAGCATTTATTCTGACAAATAACCTGTAATTCCCCCGGCTGGCCATGAGCCAACACAAACCTTCATCTCTCTCCAGCCACCACAGACACACACACACACACACACACACTGTTTAATTATGGTATTTCAGACAGCTAAAGCGGAAACGTCTATTGTTTGATTGCTTATTTGGCTCCATTATCAGGATATAAAACAATCAGGTAAATTATACACTTCTTATTTCAGGAAACAAGCAAAATAATCAACCAAGCAGAGAAAACAAATCACCTGAAAAGATGTGAAGAACATCCAGTTGTACAAAGCGTCTCAAAAAGTGCTGCACAACTATAAGTAATTCTTAATTGAAAGAAATAATTTAACTTCATTCTGATAAAGGACTGGAGAAATCCTTTCTTTGCATTTCATTTGCTCTGTTTAGTCTAGACTCAATTTTCTCATTTGTTCAAACATTTTAGTAACAAGTCTGCACAAACAACAATGAGAGTTTGGATTGCAATCAACATTTCATTAACCTGAGCAGCACTGCCGTTACCATGGCAACGTCATCGTTACCCCACTTCCTACCCGGCTGGACTGTCTGGCAGCCACTCTTTTTTTTTTTTTGTACCTTTGGAGGCTACTTGAGAAGGTTCTGGTGACATTATTAGTACAATGCTGCGGGAGGAACACAGTGACAAACACACACACTGTGGTAGTAGTGTCACTCCGACTGCCACTTCATTTGATCTAAAGCGAGCGTGTGTGTGTGAGAAGATATAAGAAAAAGAAAAAAAGAGTTGTGCCAGTCGGGTTAGCTTCACCTGTCCGAGGGGTAAGAGTGAAGAGTCGAGTCTGTTATTGTCTATTATTCTGCAGCTGCTGTCATTATCATCACAATGAAATGAAACAGGAAGCAGAAAATATAACCGAGGTCTGTTTAGCCAATCGATTGCAGAGTCATTTAAAGAAGCGGTGGATCATCAGTGGGGCTGTCTCACTGCCCTTTAGAGGGAAAAAAAACTCTTCTTTCACCGAGTGATGGGATGTGTTTGTCAGTTTATTCACTTTCATCATCTTATCTAATCAGAAATTGATGAAATTCTGTAAAAAGAGAAAGATCACTCTTCCAATAAGCTCACCAATTAAACACTTGGATACGTTATATGAATCATCAAGTTCTGAACTCGCATGATTTAAATCAGTATCCATCCTACACTGAGGCCAAAAACAAATGCTTTTAACATTTTGAGTGACACCGTCATCTCCATCAACTCTGATAAAGTGATAAAGTGCTGAATTACTGACTAATGAAAACTTTCTGATTCAATATGAAAACTTTTATAGCAGCTTATGAAAATGAATGCAAAAAGTGATTAAGTTCAGTTATCGACAAACGCTCTCAAAACTTTCACCACTGCAAACTAAATCTGCACCCACAGTCAACAAGTGATTTCATCAGCACAGTTGACCGAAGAGAGACGGCGTAGTTCAGCTTAAAGCTCGCTGTCCAAACAGACTTCATGGTTAAATACACAGCAGTAAACCTCTAATCCACACTCACTACAGTCTAATGAGGCAAAGGAGGGAGGGAAGTAGGATGGGGAGGATGAGAGGAAAAGGAAGAACAAGTGAAATTGCTCATTAGTGAAAGGAAGAAAGTAAAGATGGATGAAGAAAAGAAAGAAGATAACAAATCCAAAGTAAGGAGGAGCAGGCGAGAAAATTAAACACGCTGCTGTAACATAATCTCTCGCTCACACACTTTGGCATGTTAGCAAACCTCGCTTGCCCAAACACACCTGGGATACCTGCAATCAAGCACCTCTCCAGCCCGGATGATGGACACACAGAGTTGCTAGGCAACAAACAAGCAGGTAAAGGGTTGACTTTAACTCCCCTGCCAACACACACACACACACACACACACACACACACACAGAAACACACTTGCATTGCGAAACACACAGTGACATTTCTTGGGTTTACTACACCATGTTGGCTGCTTCCCTCGCCTCCTGCATCTCCTTGGAGACGGCCAGCACACACACAGAGGAGCATACACACACACACACACACGCATAAACACTATTAATTATCTCCCCTCTCATTCAAATCTGTGAATCGTCTCTATTTCAGCAGCCAAAGTGGTGAAAAAGAAGAAGAAGAAGAAGAAAAGGATGGCACTGAAGGGCTGTCGTCCTTAAATGACCCACAACACACATCGAAACCCACTTATACGTGAGCACACACATGATCACGCCTGGGGTGCTCAACATGTGAAAGAGAAAGAGTGTGTGTGTGTGTGTGAGAGAGAGAGAGAGAGGTGGTTTCTGAGGCCAACTGTTCGACAAAAAGCGAGCTCAGTTTGCATTCAAAAGCACTGAGGCAGACTTTCACAACTGCTGCTCTCTCTAAAGACGAAGTAAATGCATTAAGCAGAGCATTAAGTGTCCACTTCCCCCTTCCCTCCTTTTCTTTCCTCTCCTCCGTTCCTTTCTCTAACTTTCCTCTCTTCCTCTTTGTCCTAAACTCTCATCTCCACTTCTGTTATCTAACCTCTCCTCTTTTTGCATCCTTTTCTCCTCCCTTCTCCTTTCACCTCCTTCCCACCTCTCTTTACTTTCCTCTCCCGAGTCCCTGAGTCACCTCATCTCCTCTTTCCTCTCCTCCTCCTCCTCCTCCCTCGTCCATATCTGCTGATATGCAGCAGTCATGAAGGTCACTCAGCTCTGCCTGAAGGACACTCGGCGACGGTGGATGCAGCATATGCTGCTATGCAGTACAACATGTGAGAGTGTAGCATGGAAACAGTGCAGCTATAAATATAATATGCAGCCGGCTCCCTTCCCTCTGCTCTCTGTGTGCTGCACCTGTAAGTGTAAAAGTATCAGACTGAAGAAACACAACTACACAAGACATGTCAGAGAATTATTGAATTCAGCTTGAAGCTGTGCAACCTCTCCTCTCGCTGTCTCTCTTTTATTTATAGACTTGACATCTATGGAGAAGCAGCTAGTTATCCACATCAGGGTTCCCCTATATGTGCCTTCAAGGCCAACTTTAAACCCAGCACAGGCTGCAGAGAGACAATTCATACACTATTATGGATTTTTACCTGCTGCAAAAGTGATCAAAGCTGTGTGCTTCTATCTCCTTGGAAGGACGGTTCATATCAGATAACTGATACAAGCAGATTAATGAGATTTATCTAAATTAAAGTCTGTCAGGTTTGATCATTCTTCTGGCCAACGGGAGCTCATGAATTGAAATTTGGAGAAGAAAAATCTATTTGTAATCACTGAGTGCTTTGTGAC
>JAVQJZ010223640.1:0-15146 GCA_036025355.1 Leiopotherapon unicolor | reverse complement strand
GTCTGTCTGTCTTTCTGACCTGTCTGTCTCTCTGACCCGTCTGTCTGTCTCTCTGACCCGTCTGTCTGTCTCTCTGACCCGTCTGTCTCTCTCTCTGTGACCCGTCTGTCTGTATTGATGATGCAGATGTCGGGTGATAAGGGGATTTCGGCGTTTCCAGAATCGGACAATCTCTTCAAATGGATCGGAACCATCGATGGACCTCAGGGGACGGTATGGACGCGCGCACACACACACACACGCACACACACACACACACACACACACACACACACTGTGACGTGTTCAGAGATAAAGTTTGATCAAAGTGATTGAGTCATTTTAATCAACCAAGCTCAGGTGGTCACTGATTTCCCATCATGCCTTTCGACTCCGCACCCACCTCACTTCAGATCCTCCAGGTGACACTGAGGTCACGTGATCATTACTGATCCATATCGATCATTACTGATCAAAAACGATCATTGCTGTTCATTATCCATCATTGTTGGGAAATGGTCAATAATCCTGATCAGATATGCAGACAACAAAACCAGATCGCTCATCAGCAGACAGACGAGACATCGATTCTCTGACCCGTCTGTCTCTCTCAGGTGTACGAGGGCCTCAGGTACCGCCTGTGTCTGGAGTTCCCGGCTGGTTATCCGTATCAGGCTCCTCGTGTGAAGTTTGTCACTTCCTGTTTCCATCCCAACGTGGACGATCAGGGTTTCATCTGTCTCGACATCCTGAAGGACAAATGGTCGGCTCTGTACGACGTGCGCTCCATCCTGCTGTCCATCCAGAGCCTGCTGGGAGGTAACGCTGACCTCTGACCCCTGCTGAGGTCGTGGTGTTTCAGTCAGACTCAATTTCAGTTTATTCAGAAAAGTCAACATAGTTCAACCTCACTATGTCACTATGGCAACAAACACAGGACCATCGCCTGGTAACCCTGTATTTGACTTTATGAACTAGCACCCGATAAAAAATGAACAGAAAAATCAACTGAAATAAATGAAACAGATTACTTAGAAGTTGGAGACAAATGTGTTTAATTATGAGACGTGATTTCAAATGTTACAGAAGATTAATCACTGACCAGAAATATTTGATTTAAATCCGCCTTCTTTTCTCACAGGATCCGAAAGTGTTTTGGTTCATAAATTTAAAGACTGACGCAGTGATTAGGACAGAATCCTTCATTTTATTTATCTTTTTACATTTAAAAGTTTAAACAAGAGATGAACAACTCTCACATTATCCAGAAAAAACACAAACGCAGAGCTGCACGTCGTCCACTAGAGGGCACCTACCGAAAATGAGTTGAAACTTTGGGGCTTCACTGTGATGAGGAACAGCGACATCTGCTGGCAGACTGGAAATACAGCAGCTGTTTCATGTGCAGTAAAACTCGTGTTCATGAACAGATTTGAAGTTATAAACATCTGGCAATCTGGTTTCTGTGTATAGCAACAAAAGAAAATATTAGACAAAAATATAATCTTTCATCCAAAGTGAGAGTAGTCCCAGATGCAGCCCAAGATACAAAAATACATTATTATACAATTATATGCTTCATGCCATACTAGTGAAGTATGATTTTTGTGAAAATGGGGATTGTAAAGTGGCCGTGCTTTGTGCAATGTTCATTTTCAGTCAAAACCCACATTGGAGTGTAACCGATGTATCATAGTGCAGGAAAGCACCAAAGCCTTCAATCTGTAAGCCAATGAAACGCTTCTGTTGAACCAATGAAACGCTTCTGTTGAACCAATCAACCAATGAAACGCTTCGTGAAGTGACGTCTGAAGCGTGATTGATGACATTATCAATCACGTGACACTTATCGCTCGATACAGGCTCCGGCACTTTGGGTCGAAACACGGCGGTTCATTAGATGAAACGAGCTTCAGTCTTGTTTGCCCGTCTCTACTGTACACCGAAGCTGGTGGGCAAATGGTGGCCCGTGGACCAAATCCAGGTCCTACCAACAAAAACATTTGGCACTGAATTTTCTCTTTATATAGCATTTCCAAATTTTCATTGGACTTTTTATCAAACCATAAATCAAACAACCTGACTGAAGGTCTGTTGATGCTTCAGGTGCCATAAAGTGAATTGATGAGTCTTGTATATTTTTAGAAGTTTCCCTCAAACTGCGACTGACTTTGTATCGTGTCTCTGAACTCTTTGGGCTTCGTCCAGTTAGTCTCTTATTTCTGTTTTTAAATCAGTCGACTGATCGACGGCTCTTATTTCGTCACAGAACCGAACAACGAGAGTCCTCTGAACACGGCGGCAGCTGAACTCTGGGATGATCAGGAAGGTGAGACACCGACTTTACTTTGAAGTCTGACTCGAGCTGTAGCTCGTTATTCAGCATCTGATCAATAATTATCTGTTAGTTGTTTGATCAGAGAACTTTAAAACGTTTTCTCTGTTCTGAGACCTTAAATATATGTATTAAAAAGGTGAATTAAATATTCATTCTCACAATCAACTAGCTTCTTGACCCTCCAAACCAATGAAACGCTTCTGTCAAACCAGAAGATTCAAAACTATTAAAGTGATCAACTTATTGATCAATTTAAGATATTGGAACAGATATAACAGTCCACTAAATAAAAACAGTCCAATGGGTCTGCGTAGCGACAGTTTTTATTCTGGAGTCCGACAGACGACAGAGCTGCTGAGAGATCAATAGTTCAGTTATTGATAGTTGATCAGCTCTGCCTGTTGAAACTGTAGCTGACCTCAGCTGTTGTCCAGCAGGCAGCAGCAGGGGCTGATGGGAATTGTAGTTGTAATGGTTGTTTCTCTTTCAGCCTTTAAAGCTCATCTACATGCGACCTTCCAGAAGTGAAGCAGCTCCACATTTCCTCCTCCTGTCTGTCTGTCTTTGGTGTTTGTACAATATTTTTATGTTTGTTCAACTTGTATCAATAAAGTTCTTAATTCAACACAGACACTGATTGACTCTTTCCTTTAACTCATTGAAGAAGTTCCCTCCGATAATAAAAACTTGTCACCAGAGGCACAAAACGAAAAGACCTGATCAATCAAACGCATTTCACAAAGGACAGTTTAATTATTGAATTATTAAAATATTGGTCCGTTCAAACAGCTGCATCTCATCCATCTGAGGTTCACATCTTTTTACTGAACAGCAGCTTTAATATTTTCACTGCACAGAAAAAAAACTTGTACTAGTTTAATTCCAGGAGACCCAAATAAAAGATCCTTTGCTTTGACAATTTTATGTATTTATCTGGTCAGTATATATTAAAACTAAATTACATCCAGTGACAGTATCTCTAAATTATCTATTTATTCTCTAATAAATAATCTGAATATTTCCCTCTTGTCTGAGCAGCCTGTCGTGCTCAGGTGTGTCAGACTACCTGACACAGCTCAGTCCGCAGCACGGTGGCTGGCAGCAGGTCTTGTTGGAGACGACCTCGACCTCCATCAGGTCCTCCAGGCTGTCGTCCGGCTCGTCCAGCTCCCCTCCAGCTTCAGCCCACGCCGGCTGGGTCGCCTCCACCGACCAGAACGCCACGGGAACCTGCAGTTACCAGATGAAAGCAGCATGATGTTTGGATAAATTCAGAGAGGAACTTAAGTGGACAAGCTGAAAATATTTCAGCTCCAATAAGCAGATGAATGTTGCCAAATTTTCAGCATCGGCTGAGACGCGACCCGTGCTCGTAAAATCTCGTACAAAGGCGTGCAGGTAGAGCGTGCGCCCACACAAAAGGCGCTGAGTCTCAGTGCAGCGGCCGGGGGTTCGATTCCTAACTCGGGCCCACCTTTCCTGTCTCTGCAGCTGCTCTGTCCATGATAATGAAGGTCGAAACCCACCAAAAAATAAAATCTTAAAAAGTAATTAATAATAAAAATCTCATACAAATCCTTTTATCCAGAAGGAGAAAATTGTATTTGTGGCGCCCCCTAGAGGTGAAGCAGAATGTGCTTTCATTTGAACAATGAATGAAAATATGTTAAATTGAACCTCAAAACACCCATGAGTTGCTGCAAATGACCCATTTTGTGACAAACTCAGCACAGGTACGACACCTGCTGACCGCTCAACAGGAAGTGCTCCCTCCCTTTGGCTGCGTCTTACCCTCAGCTGCATCTCACTCAGCATGGCTTCCAGTCCTGCGATGTGATTGGTCAAATCAGGGCTTGGCTCCTCCTCCAAGGTGAGCCACGGCACCTGAACCGAAGCCACTCGAGCCGCCACACCCACCACACCATCGATACAACCTGGAGACAGGTACGAGGTCAGCCGGCGACTTTATTCCAAATCCTCCATGTTTAAAATGGCCCCCTGAACAATACCAGAGACATCTTATGTTTGGTTTTTTTTTCAGTCTGGCCACGTGATCGAGACTAATACACGCACAGAACGTGACGTCCTGTTCCACCTTTCTGTAGTCTGAACCCCCCAGAAAAATGACCTTTTTGACTGTTTCTTCTGTGAAGATCCCGGGAAGGGTTACTAATATTTGGTTACGTGTGGCTTTCTGGAAAACAATAAATGTTTACTTTGAGGCACCCGTTGCAATCGTCACACTTTTTCTGTTACAAACTGACCCCGGCCCCCCATCAGAGAAGGGAAAAGTTCTGTGGCCCTCACAAGAAAAAGTTTGGGGACCCCTGTTTTACGTCAGCATGTATTTTTAAGTCTTTAATGTTCAGGAGTTTTGAGGCTGCCTACTCTCACCCTCTCCGTCGGTATGATAATATCTTCTACATCACCGTCAGTGGACTAAAGACCCGACTGAGATAAACAGCCGGGAATGAATCAGCGCATACACATCCAGGATTTCAGCCGAGATTCTTCAATGACCAAGAACAAATAATCTGTGAAAATGTTCCACAAAGGTTCCACCAAGGTTGGAGAGGTCTTGGTGAGATTTTGAAGCTCTTTTAGAGGGTTATGAAAATACTCCACACGTCTCTGAGGAGGTTCACAGGGAGACCTCAGGTGTCTCTGAGGAGCTTAAGGTGTGTTTCTTTGTGTAAACCTCAAAGGAAGCTCCAGGACTCCCTGAGGAGCCCTCAGATGTCCTCACAGAGGGAGGAAGGAAGGAAAAGCTGGGACAGATAGGAAGCTATGCTACACATGAAACAGCCAATCACAGAGCTCCCACAGAGAGGAAGTAAGCCATCAGCTGACCTGTGTTGACCAGTGAGCGTCTGTCGTAGCGCTGGGCCAGCGGGAACTGTCCAATCAGACAGCTCGCCTTACGGAGGTCAAACAGGAAGTTCTCTAAAGCTGACAGGAAGAGAACCCACAAACGCTCTGACACCTGTCTGTCCTCCATACCTGAGGGGGCGGAGTCACAGTCTGACAGCAGACGCACCAGGCGCTGGGACAGACCTGCAGACAGACAGGTGGCAGAGAGACAGACAGGTGACACAGAGACAGGTGACATAGAGACAGACAGTAAGACAAACAGGTTTCATACCGCTGCAGATTCGGTGTGCGAGCGCTCTCGTCTCGTCCATCTCGTCTCGCAGGAAGCTGCAGTCTGCTGAACTTCCCAGCGACGCTGCCAGCTGCTGGAAACAGGAAGTGACCCTGCTGAGAGCTTCCTGTGCTCGCTCACACTCGCTTTGCTTCCGCCGCCGTGCCGCCAGCTCGTCCACCGAACGACGCCAGCGACTCATGATGTCATCGAACACCTGGAGGGGGCAGGTGAGCGGGGCAGGTCTGTGCATCTGCTGTCATTGTTTAAGGCTTAATATTGATTTTTGGAGACGATCGATGAATCTTTCAGATCATCTCTTCAGCTGCAAACAGACTCAACATGGCCGCCGTCTTTAAACATCAAATACACAAACAAGTACAAATGTTGTTTGAAGAGTTTCTGATCGGCCTGATTTTAGGAATTAATGAATAACGATTACATTTCCACTTCGCTGATGAAAAGATTCATATTTTACCTGTGATATTAACAATATATCAAGAAAATATAAACATGTCTGATGATGAAAACATTTAAAAACTTTAAACATCCTACCTGCTGCCGAACACGACTACATGCACCTTCTTCGTCTTCAACTGCAGCAGAGGACCAGGCAGGTTTCTATAAACACTCTTCTTCTCTCTCAGGGGGCCTCCCTGTTTTTAATTAACGAGGCAGCTGAGGCCTGAATCCTCTCAGCTCCTAGGAGACTCTTTTTATTTTATCTGCCTCACAGGCAAAGGGAGTCACCTGTCCAGGTAGACTGCGTCAGGATTATTTATAGGCTTTCCATCCAGGAAAACAATCAGCCGTCACAATAAACAGCCTCGTTAGCAGCGTCATCGTTCTGTGGAAAAGTCATCCAATGAAATTTAAACAACCTTTAGACTCTTCGCAGGTGTTCACAGGTAGACAGCATACACACTGCACATACTGTCCACACTGGATATTTACAGTGTGGATTTGTGTTTGTGACATAAAACTGCATTTTTACAGTGAGATCATGTAAAGTACCTGTTTGATGTCACAGCAGCTCATCAGACCTTCAATAAAACACATTCAGGTGATCGACATGGCGATGTTCTCCAGTGTGTGTGTGTGTGTGTGTGTGTCCTTGTAGACGTCCTCCTGGCTCCTCCTCCCTGATGCTGATTGGCTCCCTGAGTCAACCAGAAAGTTTTGGTTGGTTCACACGTCTCCATTAAAACAAGGTGACAGTAACAGTCAGTTGTGAGTTAAAACAGTACTCGGTCATATTTGGGCATGTCTGTAGTTTATTTGATTTAAAGTTTCATCACAGAAACTAAATGGAGCAGAAAGTTCACATGCTCCGCTCACCACACAGACAGGAAGTGACACAACAGCTGATGCAGGTCACTTGATCGTCCTTCACGTCATCACGTGGTTCATTCATCAAACATCAAATCCAAGATGGCGCTTTATGAAGACAGAAAACTTCAACAAACAGTGCAAAATTTAACAAATCATCTTGTTCTCCATTTTCTCAAAGGAAACCGATAGCCTAGCTTAGCATAGCACAAAGACTGAAGGCAGTGTATTAGCATTGTATTGAAAAGTGGTTTTAATGTTGATGTTGTTTGCCCCATTTCACACGTGAGTGGGGCAGAATATTAAAGACACTTTTCAACATAAGGCAGGTAAATAATACACATAGAACATTATTATGTCCCAGTTTGTGAGTAAGAAACTGAACAAACAGCTGTCTCACTGTTTCCCTCCAGTCTGTGCTAAACTAGACCAAAAGTTTCCTGAAACATGACCTCGGAGAAGACAGAGAACTGGAGGATTTAATAAATACCAGTGATTCACACATATTAAACAGATATATTTGTTTTCAACATGGTTAATTTGTGTTATTTAAACTCTGTCAGTCTGCACAGTACAGCAGTACAGTCCACAACAGCTTCTCTGATTGGCCGAAGAGTCCTGTGACATCACTGACAGTCTGGATCCTCCCGTTTCTGATCATTAAAGCAACAGGTTGCTCTTCGTTCATCCAGCAGGAGGCAACAACGAAAGAAAACCTTTCACAGTAAAACACCAGAGTGACGACTGGAAACAGACTCCACCTCCACTCTGTGATGATGTCATCACCTGGTCCTGCTTTGATTGGCTGTAGCTTCACAGAAAAGGGCGGGGCAATGCTGGTTTTGAGAGGCTGGCGGGGTCAGGCGAGTCCGTGTCTACAGGTGAACAAGTGTTTGTTCTGACCGCAGTGTCGTCGTCATGGCAGTGCATGTGTTGCTGTTGTCTTCATGGCCGCATGTGTGATGTTTATGGCTGCTTCGATCAATCAGCCTTTCAATCTTTACCTGCTGCATCATTGAAATGATGTGTATCAATAATTATCATCCAATAATATTTATTCTCAAAGGGGCCATTCTGCATAACAAGTACTTTTACTTTTGGTACTTCATTTTGATTTTCTCACACTTTGGTACTAAATTTTGAAGGGAGAGTTTTCTTTGTGACAGAATATATTTGCACAGTTGTGCCCTTTTAGTTTATCTGTCTGTAAAGTCTCTAATACAGAGAGAGAAAGATGTTACCTGTCAATAAATAAACTACTAACTGTCATCTCTTAATTTTAGTAGTTAATATGCAATCAGTGACCACTTTATTAGGTACACCTGTAGTATCTGCACTTTCATAAAATAGCTCTGCAACAATTTCTACCTGATTTTATCTAAAAGTGTAAATTCAATACAGTTCACATGAGGTGCTGCTGTACTGACTGCATTATGTTCAGAGGTGTTTCTGATTGTTAACAAACAATTAGAATATGAGAAACACCTCTGAATATAATGCTAGAACAAACTGAATTTACACTAAAAGTTGAATTATGAGCAGGAGTGATTGTAAAGGTGTAATTAATAAAGTGGCCACTGAGTGTACAACATCAATAAACACAGTTCAGTAAACTCTACAGAATAAACAGGCATTAAACAGACCCAGTGATCGGTAACCCTTCATGCTGTTATTGTCATGGCAGCGCGTTGGTGTTGTCACAGCAACGTGTATTATTTTCATACTCTTGGCAGAGCATGTTTTTTCATAGGAGTGCGTGCTGTCGTCGTCATGGTAGCATGTGTTGTTGTTGTCATGGCAACATATATTGTTGTTGCCGTCATCATGGCAGCGTGTGTTGTTGTCGTAGTCACGACAGCATGCTGTTCGTGTTGTCACGACAGCGTGTTGTTGTTGCCGTCGTCATGGCAGCGTGTGCGTGCGTGCAGCCAGCGCCTCCATCAGCTCGTGACACAGACACTGACAGAAGCCGTACAGGACGAGCAGCAGCAGCGTGGAGGGAACCAGGCTGACCAGGACCACGCCCAGCCACAGCTGGCCAATCATCAGCAGGTAGATCCCCAGAGGCAGAGAGCTGAAGTACACCTGCCCAGACACAACAACACCGCGTCAGACACAGACCTGTTCTTACTGTTGGACTTCTTTTGAATATACTGACCAGGCAGAGCGCCCCCAACAAGCAGCGGGGGAAACTGCGAGACGTCCAGGCACGACACTTCTGAGCCGGCAGGTTGCACGGCAACGAGTCGAGGCTGGGGGGGCGGTACAGGCCCACCACGTTGAGCATGCTCAGTGAGTCGGAGGACGGAGACTCCTCGGGGAGCTCCATGATGGTGATGACCAGGCAGTCTGAGGAGTGGTGAGATAAGTCGGCGCCTCCTCCTGACAGACGCACACGCAGCGGTTTAACTCTACAAAAGTTTCAGTGCTGAACAAAGAAGTAACAACTGAATCTAGAAAATCTAAATTTCGTTGTGTTATTTTACCAGTCAGGCTGTTGGGACTGAGCACCACCTCCCCCCCACCTCCTCCCCGTCCTCGCCGGGCTCGATCCTGACACGACAGAACAGCCAGGATGTGCCTGTCATCCTCCATCAGCCACACCTGAGGAAGAAGACGGTTTGACTTCAGTCTGTGCGACTCTGGAAAAAGAGGTGAAGGGTTCGGGGCTCCTACATAAAATAAATTCTCACCTCCTCGTCTGGGACGTGGGTCTCGTGGCGACAGAACGGACAGCTGATGACGGACGGCGAAGACTCTCCTGGGAACAAAAGACAGTCAAATGACACGTGATTCAACGTGGACCTGACTGCACAGAAAGCTGCCACTCGCTCACGACTGATACTTGAAGTCGTTTGCTTTTATGCTTTAAATCACGTTTTTAGGGAGTCAAACCTTGTTTGTCCAAGTCACGTTTTAGCTTCTCAGAGTTTATGAGTTTCGGTTAGCGGTTGAGTTAAATGGTAACTTTACTTGGCGTGTTTGTCTCAGATCCTTCCAAGTCCAATCAGTCCCAAGTCATCGCAGGCAAATATCAAATCTCTCAAAAGGCAACAGGAGGGTTTTACAGATCGAACATACAGTCAGAATTTTTAACTTTTCACTAGTTGAGTGTCCAGTCCTCTTTATGTGGCCTCCATTGAGCTTAAGTGTCAAGTCCAAATCAAGTTGGCGACCTTTACCTGACAGGTGAACTCACCCATGTCGACCATCTTCTTCAGACACTTGGCACACACTCGGTGCAAACAGCCCAGCAGTTTGGGTTTCCGGCTGCGGGTGTCGTAGCGGTTGTAGCAAATTTTGCACTCAAGTTCCTCCAAAGTATAAACCAGAGACTGAGCCCAGGTCTGCACCTGAACACCAGAAAGAGCTGATGAGAAACTGTTGGGCTTCTACTGACTGAAACTAAATTTGGGTCAGGTCAGTTTCCTGCTCTGATGTCACGGGTGACACTGTAGTGAGGCCTGATGGGTAATCTCACCTTACTTTCCATGTCGCTGCTGGGCTCCGCCTCTTTTGGGTGGCTCATTATATTGGTTGTTGCTTCTTCCTGAATCTGGTGGAAGGGGCAGCGGTAGGTGGAGCTTAACTTAACTTCAGGCCGTCACCTGACTAGAAGACAAAACTACAAAGTAAAACTACTTCTATCAGTACAATTAACACAACTACAGAGTAAAATTACAGCATGTTACCTAATTAGTTGGTTTTCCTTTAGACCAGTGGTCCCCAAACTACGGCCCGCGGGCCGGACACGGCCTGTCTCCACATTTGGCCCGGCCCCTGAACAATACCAGAGACGCCTTATGTTTTTTTTTTTCAGTCTGGCCACATGATCGAGACTAATACTCGCACAGAACGTGACGTCCTGTTCCACCTTTCTGCAGTCTGAACCCCCCCAGAAAAAAAATCATGACTCTTTTTGACTGTTTTTTCTGTGAAAATCCCAGAAAGGGTTATTAATATTTGGTTTTGTGTGGCTTTCTGGAAAACAATAAATGTTTACGTTGGCACCCGTTGCGATCGTCACACTTTTTCTGTTACAAACTGACCCCGGCCCCCCATCAGAGAAGGGAAAAGTTATGTGGCCCTCACAAGAAAAAGTTTGTGGACCCCTGCTCTAGACAGACAAAGCGGCAGGTACACACCTGACTCCAGATCAGCTGATCAGCCTGACGTTCTGAGAGGACGTCCATCTGTCCAATCAGAAGACCGAATCTAAAGACAGACAAGGTCAAAGAAGCTTTATCTTGAAAAGATTTAAAAATAAAATGTAAAAATACATGTATAGGAAGCTTAGCGAGCTGGTCTGTTTTGCTTTCCCCTTGAATAATTGAATTATTTACATCTTTAGTCCAGTCCAGCGTCTGTCTCATCTGATTTATTTTGTGTGTTAATTTACTGAGCAGCCACGTGTTTTCGTCAACTCTGAAGACATTAAAAACCTCTCTAACCTTTATCTAACCTCACTCTAACCTTAAACTCAGTCTTCACCATAAGAGTATATTAATTACATTATTGAGATTTCCTTTGTGTCCCCATAAGGTTGGTGAGTCCCCACAATGTGACTGTTATCAGGTTTATGTCCCCATAATGTGACTAAACACACCTTCTCTCTCTCTGTCTCACTCACTCACACACACACACACACACACAGGGCGTATTTATAGACTGCAGCAGCTGTTATGTAACTGTGGGAGGGACACTGGGGATGCTGATGTTGCTATGGCAACAGCTTTCCCGCATCTTATCTTAACCTCTGCCAATCAGATGAGTCAGGTGCAATCACATGTTGGTGATCAGCTGATTCTCTGACAGCTGTAGTTTCAACACGTTTAATTTAAGGTTTAATAGTTTTGCAGTCTGATTTCACCACAGAAAGATTTCCAGTTTGATTTATTTGATTTCCTTTTAAGCTTTGCTGGGCAAAGATAAACACTTCATCTTATAACAACCTGTGCAGCAGCAAACACCTGGAGGACATTTTATTTTCATTTAGTACTGCTGTCGCAGGAAGATGATGTCAGCAAAGCTGATTGGTTCACTGTTGTTCCAGCAGAAGGGAAACTTCTCTGAAATGTCACCTGTTCACCTGAAGAGTTTGTGTGGACGAGAAACCACAAAGTGCTGCAGCATTTCTCAGGTTTTTCTGTTGTATTTCTGAAGTCTTTCTGGAATATTTCTCAGATGTTTTTGTAGTATTTACTCCTCACTCTTCTTTAAGTGTTTTTTGTGTCATAAATGTTTGAACATTGTTGGACATGCCTGAGAAAGTTGTCATTTTTACACGTCAAATAAAGATCTTACATCACTTCTTGTAGCAGTGTGTTTGTGTTTTTCACATGTTGTAGTATTTGTACTTTAAGTTTTTTACCATGTTGTTCTCACGTTTGACTGAATTTGTTCGATGGTCATAGCAAGTTGTAAACATGGACGTGTTGCTGCTCACCTGCTGGACGATGATGTGAAGAAACAGTGATGTTTCAACAGCCGTAGTCACATTCCTGCAGACCTGGTCCCTGGTTCCTGTGGACCTGGTCCCTGGTTCCTGCTTCCTGTGGACCTGCTTCCTGTGGACCTGGTCCCTGCAGGTCTTCAGCAGGGGGACAGTGTTTGCTGCAGGTGCAGTTTTCCTGCCTGCAGTCTCGCAGGTTCACATGCTGTGCAGGTTTGTGTTTAGCAGCAACAGTCTGTTTTTAGCCGCTGCAGCGGTGAAGCAGCAGACAGACAGGCTGCAGATGTTGCTGCAGGTGTTGCTGCAGGTGTTGCTGCAGGTGTTGCTGTAGGTGTTGCTGCAGGTGTTGCTGTAGGTTGTAGATGTTGCCGTTGCCGGTTGCCGTTGCCGCTCTCAGGTTGCAGCACTGCGGTAGTCGCCGTCCTCAGTCTCATTAAAGTCCGTGTTCGCGGTTCTGGCTGACGGCAGGAGGAGCTAACAGCTAACAGGCTAACAGCTAACAGGCTAACAGGCTAACAGTCTGTGTCCGGTCTCCGGTCGCTCTCACGGTGTCTGGTGTGTCTCTCCGGTCTCGGTCTCGGTGACTCACCGTCTCTCCGTCGCTCACTGCGGCGCGCGGCAGCGGCAGGAGCCCGGGTTACCATGGCAACCGGGCCCGAGCGGCATGATGGGAAATCTCCGCTTAATGACGAACAGCAGAAGATCAATAAACCTGATCAGTGTCCGGATCGATGATCTGATCAGTGTGTGTCGGTGTATAAACTGTGTGGTGTGCTTAAATGTCTGTTACGATTCCGTGATGATTCTGAGACGTCCATAACAACTAAAGATTACTCCTCCGGAAGTGTATTTGTTCCTGTTTTATCAGTTTCACGAACAAACACATTTTTCGTTGTTATTTTGTGATATATTAATCAAATGATTCTGCTCAGGTGGGAACTCTTTAATGTTTCTTCTGTTTTGGTCGAAACAGATCCGCTGCAGCACGCTCTGCTTCCGTCACTTCCTGTGTGTGTCCAATAAAGTTCCGGCTCAGCGTTTCGGGTTCGTCCGGTGAAACCGGGAGAATTAAAAACAATCCGGCACAATCCGGGACGATCCGGGAAAGTCGGAGCCATCTGAACCGCAAACATGGTGAGTGTTTACCGGACAGAAACGACGTCTGATGAATTTTACCAGTTTAAAGTTGTTTATTTGTTTTAATGGCGGGAGTTTGAATTATTGTCGATCCGAATCAGTGGGTTGATCAATTCATCAGAAAACTGATCGATATTCAGCTCACGGCCGGTCAGCCGTGGACCGGCACGTTACCGGGGAGTGAGGAACGAACAGTCTGTCATTAGAGGGACTTTTACCGGACGGGCCGCTCTGTTGTTAGCCGTTAGCTCCCCGGCTAACTCACCGGCTGAGTTTGTGCCTGTAGCGGGGTCAAAGGTCACAGTGAGCCGGTTAAAGTCATATTACCGGTTCGGACTGATGTCAGACTGTTTGTGTGTTCTTGTGTCTGTGTGTCGTGTGTGCGTGCAGCGATCAGATTCAACTCACCGTCGCTCCCTCGGTGGAGTCGGTGAATCAGTTCTGTGGAACAAAGCAGATCTGCAGCCTTTACCGGCTCTGCACGCGCAGTCCGCTCTGTTCCTCCTGAAGGTGAGCAGTATGTTTCCGTCTTGTGATGCTTATCTCTGCCTGGCTTTCAGACGGTGGGAAAAAGCAGCAAGATGCTGCAGCACATCGACTTCAGGATGAGGTGCATCCTGCAGGACGGACGGATCTTCATCGGCACCTTCAAGGCCTTCGACAAACACATGAACCTGATACTCTGCGACTGCGACGAATTCAGGAAGATCAAGTACGTCCTCGGTCCAGCCTGACTGAGCAGCATTAGTGTTTGCTGGGTAACTTTGGCTACCGTAATGAGTCATGAAGTTTTCAGTCTCTTATTTGCCAGTTCAGAGTTAAGCTCATTTCCATGCAAGGGTTCATTTTGGTTCCCATGGAAACACATTTTTCCATGTTGCACCGCCTGGACTTTTATCAAGAACGATTATCTTGGCTACCATAGTTGCAGTGAGGCATGCTGGGTAATGAGTGTTTGGTCAGCAGTGAGGCATGCTGGGTAATGAGTGCTTGTCTTGTCAGGCCGAAGAACTCGAAGCAGCCGGAGCGAGAGGAGAAGAGGGTTCTGGGTTTGGTTCTGCTGAGGGGGGAGAACCTGGTTTCTATGACAGTGGAGGGCCCGCCCCCTAAAGATGTAAGTACAACACTTTCATGTGTCATCGCTCGTATTCGTTCCCTGTCAGAGAATCTTTGTTTGATATGTTTTTATCTTTCCCTGTAGACCGGTATCGCCCGGGTCCCGTTGGCAGGTGTGGCCGGAGGTCCAGGTGTGGGTCGGGCGGCGGGTCGTGGAGTCCCTGCAGGCGCTCCGATGCCTCAGGCTCCGGCCGGACTCGCTGGACCCGTTCGAGGGGTGGGCGGGCCTTCGCAGCAGGTAACCATGGTAACAGCTGCTGTGCAGGTGTGGTGTTTGTGCTCAGGTGATGACAGCTGGCGGTGTGTTTCCAGGTGATGACTCCGCAGGGCAGAGGGACGGTTGCCGCGGCAGCAGCAGGAGCGAGCATTGCTGGAGCTCCGACGCAGTATCCACCTGGACGAGGAGCCCCGCCCCCAATGGGCAGAGGTGCCCCGCCCCCAGGTGAGACACGTGATATCATGTTAAATATTTTTATACAGGTGCTTGTCCTGTCAGCTGATTGGTCTTAAAGCCAATCTTAAGACCCACCTTTTCAGGATGGCTTTTAACACATCACTGTGACACTTTTATCGTTTTAGTATGTTTTATTGCATTTTAGTTGTATTCTTTTATTGCTTTTATTATTACTATTTATTTTTACCTGTTCTTATTT
>JAVQJZ010223626.1:0-10688 GCA_036025355.1 Leiopotherapon unicolor | reverse complement strand
AACCAGAAAAATTTAACTCTGTAACTCATAAAAACTTCTGTGATAATTTAAGACTTTAAACCTACTTAATTATAATTCTAATGCATTTTTACATCTGTTAATGTTTGGTTGTGTAAGTTGGACTAAAAGTTTTGGTTTTGGACAAAATGTGACAACGCAAACTTCAACTTTTGTGTCAAATCTAAAAAGAACAAAATTGAAGGCAGAGAAGAACCGGCGGCGTTAAAAGTTCAGTTCGCTGAAGTAAATCTACACTCTGCCTCTAAACTAAACTCACATCACTCATTTGTAAAAAGCTTCAACTCGAGTGAAAAAGAGAAATCGTCGTCTGTAATCTGCTCGTTCTGTTCAGGAAGAAGAAGAAGAAAAAGGAGGTTTTGTGTCTCAGCTCTTGGTACCGTTGACGTCCTGTCTCTCCATCGTTTCTCTGATCCAGTGCAGGAAGTTCCCCAGTCGGGCATAAACTCCAAACTTCCCTTTGGCAGCACATTTCTCTCCCCAGCTGACCACTCCGGTCAGAAACCAGGTCTCTCTGTAGTTCACCATGAACGGCCCTCCGCTGTCTCCGCTGCAGGCGTCGATGCTCGCCTCCAGGTAACCTGCGCAGAACATGTTGTCCGTGATCACCTGAAGGACGAGACGTCACGTTAGAAACCGACCAACCAATGTCAACAAGGGGAAGAGATGCATGAAGAACACTAAGCGTGGGTTGAGTTACAGATATTTTAACATTTTAAGGGCAAAATCGGTCTGATCACCTCTTCTGTGGATGCTTTGCAGTCTCGGTAGCGGACCACCGGCAGCGTCACCTTCCTGAGGAAGCGGGAGGACCTGCCCAGGTACCGGGTGTGCCCCCAGCCGGTCACCACGCCCCGATTCCCCTCCTGAACACACAGAGCGTCAGCTCTGATGACTCTTACGTCATGAGTAAATAATAATGAGCGTTACGAGCACAGCTACCTGCAGCAGGTATTTGGAGAGGTGGGGGTCGGGCAGGCAGGCGGGGATGGCGGTGGGGCCCCGGACGATGGGCCGGGCGAGATACACCAGAGCGATGTCGCTGTCGAAGGTGAAGGTGTGGAAGTGAGGATGGACGATGACTTCCTGAATCTTGATGACCTGCTCACCTGGATCAGGTCGCTGCTTATCGAAGTCTCCTGCACAGAGAAACATTATTCAGCCGTTCACACGTCACTGATTCAAAACCAACTCATGTTTTCATACTCGAGCACTAAAATTTAGCACAGTACTCGAGTAAAAGTGCTGCTAATTTGTGAATTTGACTCCTCCAACTTCAAGTGTCTCTTCAGCGTTTTCATTTAAAGATCCTGAAACACGAAGCTCATAAACGCAGACTGACTGCTCTCACGTGTTTCCACTTTCAGGTGGTTTGTGGAGTTTTTATACGTCCCAAATGACGCAGGAACACACACACACTCAGACATGACGTCACCTATCGTAACGTGGTCTGCGGTCTCCTCGAAGCAGTGAGCAGCAGAGACCACCCACCGATCAGAGACCAGAGTCCCCCCACAGAAACCAAAACCATCAGACCTGCGGATCAGAACCTGAACACAGAAAAACACAATTTAATCATTAACCTGCACGAAGAAGACGATGAAGGAAAACATTTTCACCTTTAAGATTATATGCTGGTTTTTTTGCCTCCACCACCTCCTGAGTGAAATATCTGACTCTTTAGCTGTTAAAAACTTTACCAGCTGCTCTTAAACTGTCTGCTGTTTGTTGCTGAGGAGTTTGAGTGATGTGGCTTTTGACTGACACAGTAAATTTGTGAACAATAAGCTGAAAGTTACATTAAAGATCTGTGAAGCCGAGCTGCAGATTCGGCTCATAACTCTCACCCAGACGTGCCGTCTGCCACTTTACATGCATGTAAAATCAATAAAGTTTCATTCAAAATGCCTTCAAACCTGCCAGGGACTCCCTCCTCGTCTCTCCAGGTCTCCGCCCACGATGCGAGTCATCAACGCTCCCTCGCCATCCTCCCCCCTCTGCTCGGTCTCATTGCCCCCCGTCAGTCCAGACGTTGCGTTCAGGGTCACCCACCAGTCGTCCGCCTCCGTAAAGTTGAGTTTAGACATCCAGCTGTCTGTGCTGTTGTCGTCCAGCAGGCCGTCCATCTCAGCGGTGATGTTGACCTCAGAGTGACTCCACAGAGAGCGACTTTGGGACAGATACTCAGTCCGCTGATGGCCACACGGGAACTTCACTGGACGGGAAGAAGAAAAAATACATCATGTTCACAAATATATAGTTTCACTAAATAAAAAAAATCAATAATTATCTTAAACAGCTGCTCAATGTTTTTATTTTATCAAGAAGGAAATGCATTTATAAGGGACTTCTTTCAGTGGCATATTAATCCACATTTGGAGTATTTGTGGCAGCAGGATGGTGTATTTGTATAAAAAACCAAATATGTGTCAATATGTTTGTTCAAACTGCTGTAATATAATTCTTCACCTCAAGAAAAAGCACACACCCACTTTAATCACTTTAACCAGAGCATAAGCTCCCTCGATCTTCTTTTTTTGCACTATTACCATAAACATGTATTTGCACTGACTGTAATTTGCCTTTTCTATTTATTCTTCTAGTCGATTTTACTTGTTTTGCTTCTTTTTTTGTATTCTTGCACCAAGGTTTGAGAGAACCGTAATTTAAATTCTGTTTGTCCTGTTCATGCTGCAGAATTGACAATAGAGCAGCTGTTTGACTTTGATTATGTTATGTGCAGCAGTTAAATCAGAAACTTGACTTCTGAGTGTTACCGGTCTGCGAGCAGCGACGTCCGTCAGGGTCCAATTCGAATCCGTCAGCGCAGCCACACTGAACTCCGGCGCCACCTGGCAGGTCTCTGCAGTACTGCAAACAGCCGCCGTTTCTATAGCGACACTCCAACACCACTACACACAGCACAAACACAAGTACAAATACACACAAATATACATAAATACATGCAAATATATATAAATACACAAAAATATACATAAATATACATAAATACACACAAATACACATAAATGCAATGCAACAAAATGCAACAGAAATAATTAAAAATGCTCAAAGTGGTGAATTTGTACCTTAATAAAACTACAACACAATATTTTAATAGTGCTGCACACTGTTGTCACTGGGATTTTGAAAGACTTTGACTGTTTAATAAAAACACAGTGGCCCCAGGACGCTGCTCTAAGGGACTCCACAGGTTTTACACTGAGAACAACAAGTCCACGAACATCCACGTGATAAATATCCGAGTCTCAGGTGTTGTTTACCTGTTTCGCAGAGCTTGCCGTGGTACTGAGGAGGACAAAGGCACATGAAGTCTCCTCGGTCCAGAGTGCACATCCCTCCGTTCAGACAGCGGTTTGTCCGACAGGGGTTCAGATCTACGACACGCAGGAGAGACACTCGAACGCATCACGACTCATCAGGTGTAATGATGTCATCAGGTGTAATGATGTCATGAGGTGTAATGACGTCATAGGCTGCTGACTGCTGGTGATTAAACTCAATTTACAATAAAATCAAGATTTAATTTAAATTATTTCACCTCTTTAATAAATTTAGTTTATCTTAGAATCCAACATAAGCTTTAAATGAAGCAAATGCAGTTTTACATGAATGTGAATTGAAGATAATGTGATATGATTGAAAGCTCCAGAACAACATTAAATGTATTAACAGCTAACAGACGTTTAGGTGAGATTGTTTTGTTAAATGTAGTGTTTTCAAAGTTATTAAAATCTTAAAATGAGATTCAGATGAGGTTTTAATTAATGATTTGCAGAGATTAAAAGTAATTGCTGTTTTATAGTTACTGATAAATATACTCACTTGTGTATTTGTACCAAAACTCCAGCTGTGAAGAAGAAAATCCAGTTTATATATGAAAGTTTATATATAAAGAAAAGTTATTTCATGTAGTTTGATGGTTGGATGAACATAAGACAAAGACTTTGGCGCCCTCTAGTGGTCATTTTAAAACAGACACTTCCATCACATTATCTTAAGAGTTTGTTCACATTAAGACCCTGTGTGAGTTTTCAGCGGCCTCCCGTGGGGTCCCGACCCTCAGTTTGGACCGCGGCAGTCGTCCTCACCGTCTTCTCTTTGGTCTGGAAGATCTCGGTGGCCTCCTCCTGCGAGCATCTCTCCTCGTAACACTCCCTCTCCAGGTCTCCCGGCAACATCTCCTCCAGGAACATGGAGTTGGCTCGACGCCTCCGCGAGGACGAGCGAAGGATCTGACCTGCTGACGGCTGATCGAGGAACACTGAGGGTGGACGAAAAAACAGAAACACTGCTCAGAACAAGGAGGGAATCAAACTGTACACACGCAGCTGGTACTACAAATATTACTAATAACACAAATATTACTAGAAATACAAATATTAGTAATACAACAAGAAAAATGAAGACATCCTTCAGGTGTGATGGCTGACAGGAGATTTCAGTATTTCTCACATGGAGATGAAACACTTCTCAGGGAGTGATGTGAGAATAAAAATGTTTTGCACCTAATTATTTGACACATTTTGGTGTAAATATAAAAATCTTATACAGTCACGTAAACGATTATCCTTCAGGAATGAAAACATTTTCTTTGTGCTTTACAATCTCAGACAAAATGTGTGTGTGAGTCGATCGTTTTGATGAATCTTCTGCTCGTTAATTAAGACGTTAAGCGATGCAACAGATACGTCAGTGACAGCACAGCAGGTCACCTGTCGGCCTCACCTGTACACTGGATCAGTGCAGAGCAGGTGAGCAGAGCGCAGAGAGTCGAGGTGAGAGAGGTGGAGGGCAGCATGTCTGTCTGTCTGTCTGTCTGTCTGTGGATGAACAGAAGAAGAAGAAAAAGAAGTTAGTTCTGAAGACACCAGATGTGAAAACCTGTCATGTGAGTTTAGCTTTGGTTTACTTTTATTCTTATTTACAAAATGAACAGAAGAAAAAAAGGATCTTACTGTTTATAAATCAAAATATATTTCAAGTCTGTTCATGTTGAACAAATATGAACAAGCTGTCCGAATGACAGAATCGGATCCTGCTCTCCTACCTGGTGTTTCCTCTGATGTCTCTGGACGTCTGCTGTTATTTCCTGCCGTCGCCTGAAGTCAGCAGTTGTCTTTGTCGCTCTCTTGTTGTTTCCTGTCAGGACGGACAGTTTGTGTGTTTGGAGGTAAAATGGAGCAGATGATTGATTGATCGTTAACCACAATTCAAATATTGACACACAGACGTCACATCTGTGGGACAGAGCGAGAGGACACGACAAGTTACCTCTGAGACCGCCGACATTTAGAGGAAGCGATGAGATGAAGAGGTCAAAGGTCACCGCAGCCGCTGATGATCCTACAAGACAAAACTGTGGGTAAAAAATGTGACCTGTTGTTACCAAACAGGTGAAATCTACGTCACCTGATTTTAAAATCTGGGAGTTTCCTTTCAGGTCAGTAAACTCATCAGGGAGTTGATTCGTTTGAGAAAAACAACAAAAATCATTTGAATATTTTTATCCTTCAAAAAATGGTAAAGTTGTTGTACAGACAGTTATTACAGCTTTTATTGTGAAAACAACTGAGACAGGAAATGTTGAAGAAGCTAAAAATGAACTTTGTCAGGCTGCAGAAGAAATAAAAGAGCAGAAGAGTGTTTTTCTACAGTGGACACATGAATTTTATTTCTTACTGGATGTTCAGACGTTTCTCTGAACACAACGTATTTACAGCGACAGCCCTGCAGGGGGCGTATGTACAAACAGAGGTATGACAGCATACAGTATCAGGATTAATGCATAAATTATCCAATAAATACACAGGATGGATCAGAGGCGACGACTTCAGGAGAAACTTTTTCTGTGGATGTTAAACGTGTCAGACAAAATGCCCTTGAGCAAGGCACTCGATCAGCAAAACACCTGCTAGTGGTCAGAAAAGGCCTGAAATGGTCGGGAAACTAACAAACTTCCACTTGTTAATAACATTTATGCTCATTTTGAACCTTCACAGCTGTCAAACATCTTCATGAAAATGAAGATCATGAAGCTGTTTGACAGAAACGTTTGAGCTAAAACTAAAACATTAGTTGGTTACAGAGCAGTATCTTCCATGATCAAGATAACTTCTGCATCGCTATAATCACTTGTTTGCTCAGGTTGTTATTTCTAATCTTGATTATCTTGTGCACACATGAACAAGATAATAAAAATACTGTTTGAAAGCTGAGGTGAGGTCGTGTGCTGAACTTTCTGTGAGCTACACAGGTGATTATAAACAAGATCACAACTTGTGAGGCCACGATACGAATCAAGATATTAACTCACAACATTTTAATCTTGATCGTGTGCACGTGATATGAATCAAGATGACTTCTACAGGAGTTCAAAAAATAAATAACCTTTCGGGACTTAAATCCTTTTTTTTACATAAAAAAGGAAAAATGTTTCAGTATTTGGAGGTTAATTTGACACATTTTGAGCTTTAAACAGCTTCTCTCTTCTTCATGGAAATGATTTAGACATTTAGAGAACGTCTGAACATTTAATACTTAAAGACCAACAAAAAACAACAAATACTGCTGAAACCAGCAGAAACTTCACACTGAAACTGAACTTTAAAGGCCATTTAAACTCAGATGATATAAGTGTTAATATAAACAGACACAAACACAGAAACACTGAAGGCAGCAAACGCGACCTGAACTCTGAATGAACCGCGGCCGGATGAACATCAAACTGAATAAAATCATATAAAGTTTCAAACTTACAGCTTGACGAGTTTCTGTTACTTTGTGTGAGTTTAAGATGTGATGATGCATCCAATCAAATATTTCTGAGTTTAAGAAACACGGAGAGTTCAAACAGCAGGCGGCGTCTGTTTCCAACATTTACTGAAGCAGCTGTGACAGATTCGTGATCGACGGGACGTTTAAGGCATCGCTTGTTTGGCTTCATCCAAACACAACCAGAGTTCATCTGTTGGCTTCATGTTTGTTTTCGATATCGATCGATCAGTCGGCATTTAGTCAACCTTGTTTTGGTTTTTGTCATCGCTGAGCGGTGATGGAGGTGAGAGCGAGGATCGTTTTGAGACTTTGAGCGGATTATTTTACATCACAGTGCTCCTGCAGTTTAAGAGACTCGCAGAAACAAAGAACTACACTAACACCAGATAAATAAATATCCTGTTACGACATTAAACATTAAGCTTCGAAGGTAAAACAGGTTTAAATGTGACCGAAGAGACAGACAGATGAAGTGCGACAGGATCCGTCTCAGACAAACATGCTCCTGTGTTTTCCTTTTTCTGTTGAGGGAAACTTCACTTAAATGAAATTATCTGAAGACAATAAAACTACGATATGAAACAGAAGCAGTAAGAATTCAAAGTGGAGAAGCTGAGAAAGGCTGAAACGATCGATCAGCTGTCTCAGCTGGATTTAAGGCTGCTTTTTCTTTCAGAAATGTGAGTTTAGACGGTTTATCTCAAAGGGATTTATACCAAATATAAAAAACCTTTTTATACTTGTGAATGTTTGGTTTGGTCGCTTGAAGACTTCTGGACCCCGACTGTTTCAAGTTCTCGCCTCAACAAAAGAATCAACAGATAACAGACCTGCAGACAGACAGACAGGAAACACACTCGTCTTCATTGACTGATCCGATCGTCGCTGTCAGACCCTGCGATGCGTTCAGGAGCGTCTCTCCCAGCGTCAGTTTTCACAACCTGCTAAACTCTAAATATCGACTGCAGTTTATAGAAGAAATAAATATGTATTTTAGTACAAAACTATCTCTGCCGGCTTCGATCCGCTCAGCAGGAAGGAGGAAAGTCAAAGTGTCCGTCCCCTCAGGTGGCTCCGATTTCTACTCAGAGTTCCTGTTTGGCAGAGTGGGGACGTTTAAAGTTTCTTGACGACGTTCGTCTGAAGGTTTAAAGGGTTCTGCGGGATCCTGGTCCAACACGTCAGGGACCAAAGGAGGTTCAAAGGTGGATCTGGAGTGATGCTGGACTCGGACTGCTGCAGGTTTCAGGACCAACAGTCTCATTATGGACTCCTCGATTCTGTTAAAACATCAGCAGTGTTTTTCTGTTTTACTTCTTCCGGAGCATCATCCCATGAAAACACAGTGGATCAGCTGAGACCTCTCACAGGTCTCATCGGTAAGAAAAGTCAAAGTGATGAGCAGGAATTATCTCACTGCATTTTTTTAAAAACATTTTTCGGTCTCGACAGATGGCAGGATGATGTGTTACCATCGAGACGTTCTGCAGTAAACTCTCCATCGTCTCAGCTCTGTTTATGTATGGCTCTTGTGCAGCCCTTCAGTCTCCTGTAGGCAGGTTAATGATTGACCCCGCCCCCCCTTTACGTCCTGGACACTGATTGGTCAGTGGGTGAGATGACAAGGCACTAGTGGATCATCTGATTGGCTGTCACTCCAGGTACTTGGTGCGTCCCTCGGTCCAGTCACAGTGAGCTTCAGGTGTGATGTCACAGTCTGGACGGCGTCAGGTACGAGTTTATGTGAAAATGTATTTTAGTACAAAACCGGCAGGAAGGAGGAAACTCAAATTATTCGTCCCCTCGGGTGTTTGTTTGGCAGATTGGAGACATTTAAGGTTTCTCTGAAGTCTCTGAGCAGCTGAAGGACTCCAGAGGTCAGAGGTCAGGTGGTTGAGGTGGTCGATGGCAGCAGAGGTAGGAGGGGAGCAAACAGCTGGAAGACAGAGAAAAGACAGAAGTGAATTTCAATTTGGGATTAACCAAGTTGTTTCTGTTTGTTATTCTCATTTTATTGATAATTATCAGTCTCCATGACAACAGTCGTCACCTGGCAGCGATCAGGCCTCGCTGGCGCTGCTGTTCCTGTTGAGCTCTCTGATGCCCTGCAGGATCCTCTTCATGTGACCCACCTTCGTCACGCCCAGGTCCTGAACACACACACACACATAAACACACACAATTATTATTAACAGAATGTGTGTGAGGAGACTTGGAGCATTCAGATGTCGACCCATCGTGCACCGAGTCCTCATGCAGGTGAGTGGCAGCTACCTTCAGGTCCCTCCTCTCCAGGTGGATGAGCTCGGCCCCGCGGACGTCGTGTCCGATAAAGATGTCCTTATACTCAGTGAGACAGAGAAAGTCCAGCCATGCCCCCACCTCCTCCGTCCCCCACTGGTGAACTGAGACACCGACAGGAAGTGATCAGTCAGACAGGAATCACCCCAACACAGAAAAACCACAGACAGCCCGAGCAGTGAGACAGAAACGTGATTTCACCAGAAGACGAGAGAGAGAGCGCTCTCACCTGGCAGAGCGAGAGTAGCGCAGGTCTCTTTGTTCTTGTTGTTTTTGTCTTTCTTGAACTTCGGGACGAGGCGAAACTTTGCGCTCCGGCTTCGCTTCGAGAAATCTGTCAGAGTACCCTGAAGACAGACAGACAGACAGACAGACAGACAGACAGACAGACAGACAGTAAGTTTATTTTCATTTTCTTAAAAATAAAAGTGTTTCTGGATTATTTTCATTGACTGATGAGGGAGTGAGCCAGCCTTGACCAACACTGATCCAGCTGCACATTTAAAAGCTTTTTCAGGATAATTTATCATTTTCAAAGGGTTTTGTTCAAATGAACAGAATATGGAAACTGAGACTTTTAGAGAACCAGGATGCTGCGTTTAAAGCTTCCATGTTGTGTGGGAATCTAGTCACTTCTAGTCAGCACCATGCAAGTCTACAGTATTACTGTAAGTACCACCAGCAGGACCAGGACTGATGTGGGTTTACCTCGTGGTCTGACGGGTCGACGACGGGACACAACCAGGAAACATCAGACAGCCGACGGAGCTGCTGAGCCACCGAACTCAAAGCTGCATTCAACTGCTCCTGCTGAGGAGGATCCAACTGCTGCACAAACAAACACACAACAACAAGCATCAGGACCAGAACCAGGATCAGGACTGGGACCAGGTCCAGGACCAAGAACAGGTCCAGAAGAGGTCAGAAGAAGGACAGAGCAGACAGTTACCATGGACATCTTTCCAGCCAGCAGCAGCTCAGTCTCACTTAGTAAAGCTTTGACGTTAACAACCATCTGAAGGACAACGCTGCAGCTCAGGGCCTGGAGAGACAGACAGGGAGAGAGAGACAGACAGGTCAAATGTTTGAGTTGAATGAATAAAATCTCAAATTACTTTAAATGTTAGCATCATAATAAATATTCCCTGCAGTCAGGACAGCAGAGACGGCATGTTGTGTTTCGTACCCCGGAGCTCTTGGAGTCGGCGTAGACGACGTCCATGGCCTTCGAGCTGGCGTTGACAGCGTGAGCAAGTTCCTGTTCCAGACTGTGGTGAGACTGAGCCACTTCACGAATACTGAAACACACACAGGAGAAACATCAAGATCAAACAGGAGCTTTTATAGATGAAAATCTATTATTTCTACATCTGCAATGTGGCTAATTTTGAAATGTCTGGTTACATTTTTCACAATGATGCAGAGTTTCCTATTGTCATTTCTTAATAATGACAAATTGAGAAAAAAATATTGCAGCTCAACACTCAAAAGTTCAGAACTTTTGAGTGTTAATGAAGGTAAAAATATATATTAGCAATTAACTGTTTTTCAAATGTTGCCAATTAATTGTC
>JAVQJZ010223602.1:0-14171 GCA_036025355.1 Leiopotherapon unicolor | reverse complement strand
TAGCAAATATTACATACAAAGTGAAGAGATGTGCAATTCTGTATGAAATCCTCAAAGATTGTGGTTTTCATTTACAAGAGTTTTAAATTTGTTAAAGTGAGGGATTAGAGTTAGTAGATAGAACGTTAAAATGCATTTATGTTATGTAATGTTGGGCCAGCTGAGCTCTGCCCTCCCTCTAAGGAAAAGTGACATGGATAATGGATTTTTGGGAATTCTTCCAAGCTGACCTTTAACCATGGAAAGCAAAAAAAAAACAAAAAGGACATGGTCAATTAAAAAATGTACGACTGTTATACGGTTCAAAAATGATCTTATTCCCATTTACTTTTACTTCATTGCAGCCAATGATCATACAGGAAAGCTCCAGGCTAGATCAGACCTTTGTTTTTATCACAGTTTATGAACACTGTGCTGACATGTGAGGGTCTTAAGCCCTCTAACAGTAGCCCATGTGGACCTCCTGATGAAAATGGACTGAGACGGAGCATGCAAGTGGCTTCTTGGGGGAAAACAATATTGACTTTTAAAGGGCTGGGGACAAGGACGACAGAAGGGCAGGCATGAAACAAAGATACAGACATTCAGCAGTGCATGGAAAAGCATAGCTACAAGGTTAAATCAGAGTGCAGCAGACCGGCAACTAGCTGCTCAGGGAGGGCAAGACTGCAGTCAGGGTTCTAGCAATATTAGGCAAAGAGCTCCATGCAAAGTGTAACAGATGTGCAATCGATGCAGCACTGTTAAAAAGTGTGACATCCAGGGAGCCATATTAGCATGTTGCAAAGGAGAGCACAGGTGAGGAGGGCAATCGAATTTCTGTCCACCTGCCACAGACACGTTTGATTACGCATCCACACCACATGTGAATGTAGTAAAACTGAGGGCTATAAAAAAAATCTTTTTTTTTTCTTTTTATGATGATCACAGTCATGTTCCTTCATTGATAGGATATTACAACGGGCTGTAACATTGGTTGAAAATGGCATCTATCCTGCACACCACCATCCCGGCACATTCAGGAAGCATCACCATGGAGATCCAACTACCGAATTATGTCATTATGACTGTTGTCAGTGCTGACAGGAACACAGAAGTTTCAGTATGTATTCTAATGTGAAGGCAGCCTTTACTGTGAAAGCATTTCAGGGAAAGTTGAAAATGCCTGCAAGGTTGGTTTGTTTTGATCTTCTTTTTTTTTTTCGGTGCATGGGTGGTTTTTGGCTCCTTCTGATATGAAGTTGGTTTCACATGAAGAGGAGAAAAACACAAATGTGGACCCACACAAGTTCAATGCAGATTTTCATAGGCTCACTGCTGTTTTAAACGGTCTGTGAGAGGAAGCTCTTTCCCACTCACAGTCTTGTGATGCCAGTGTCCACCAATAGACCATCACAACCCCATCGTGCATGACAAAAGCAGCAGAAATTACACTGCGAATGTGCTGTCATTGTGGCGGGAATTGCTACAGAATCTCATTTCCACACACCTCTTTATAAAATATTCAGTCTGAGTATGCACAAGGTGTCACGAGAAGAGGGAGGAAACCAGCAATGACGTGTGTCCCTGATCAATCCTTAATCGTTACACACACACACAAAAAAAAAGCACCATGACACCAACCTACTGCCACCAATTGAGCACAATTACACAGGAAATCAAAGAAAAAGAGATGATTGCCTCTCTGGTATTCAATGTGGCCAGGCTCACTTTGGTGTACACATACAGACTATTAAACACACAATCCTCAGTATACTCTATACTAAATTCCACTCTAATCAACAGGAGAGAGAAAAAAAGGGTTTGTTATAGCAGTCATGTGTGGGCACTAACAAAACACAGATGGCGAAAATCCTCAGGTGTGTCTTGCATGCTTTTGATAGTCTGTCTCCCTGTCTCTCTCTCCCTCTGTGTTTTTCTGTCTCACCATCTGCGCAGCATGACTAGCCAACTGCCTGCCTGCCTGTCTCCCTCCATCCTAGAGCAAAATATCTTTGAATCCAGCAACTATTTTAGAACTAAAGCCTTTCTCAATAAGAGATAAAATGCTCAAAGCTGGAAGCTGCATATTCTAACAAGCCAACCACAAACTTCTTAAAGACAGCAGTGATTGCAGGAAGCTTACGCTCGCTGAAAATGTCCTGGTTTTTGTCAGGCTTTTAATGCTGTACATTTTTCAGATAAAAAAAACTGCTTTGCTGTTACAGCCAAAGGAATAGACCTTTCATTATAAGACCTCTCCAAACAAAGCTATTAGATGCAAACATACCATTTCTTTGTTTCCTCTAACTAACCAGAGTTGACATCAGATTATGCCAGGCTAACACCACTCTGGTTATATTTATATCACATTTAAATCTATAAAGATCAGAAAACCTAAAACAAAGAAAATGCAAGTCCATGTCTGCTCTCATTTGGACACAACTAAATATCACTCTATCAATCTGCTCATACAGTACCTGATGCAGCTGTAGTGTTTGAAGGTGCTGGCAGCCTTTTGACATTCCAGACAGAGCTGGATTGCACCTGGATAGTCTTCCTCCTAAAGGAAGAGAGCAGTGAGGTCATAAAACAGCATGTGAAAAAATACAATATATTGACTGAGGTATTCATGTACAGCACGGACTACAAATCAGCTGAAAAAAAGTTGAGAAAAACATCATATAAAGAGTAAACCCTAGATTATTGTATTTCTGCACATCAGATTGCCCTGCTGCGGTTTGATCTTGTTAAAAATGATTGTTAGAGCAGAAACTACCTGGATAACCAAGGATTACACTCAGTGGTAGTCAAATCTATTCCATGTGCTACAGCTGACCTTCACAATAGATAGGCATTTGCCAGTGCGTCCACTATTTGTGTGGGTTTGGCTTTCAATGCAGAACCCCTGCCGATGTTTGACCTTTCAAGTCAATTATAAACATGTCTCTGCATGTGTGTTGGTGTGTGAGGATAGGTTTACAATACCTCAAGCATCTCGCTGAGTCTTACATCTGTTCTTTGCTGCGAGGGGAAGAACAGGATCACATGAATACGGCACAAAAGCACTAACAGGCACAATATTAACAACACAATATTAAGTGATTAAGTTGCGACACTAGTTACACGCTTAGCAACTGTGACCATGTTGGTAAAAATCTTTTAATGAATACAGTTAGAGCAGATGAGGAAATGATTAAAACTGAGTGTCTGATTAACTTTCATCTTAATTTGAAATTCTGTGCGGAGGAACAGTTGTGATGATTCTTGTAGACTGCATCAATTTATTTTATAACAGTGATATGTCACACTTTGTGTTTCTGACTTTATTTCAGACAGCTCAGGCTAGATTCTTGTGTTAGCAAGTGGGTCAGATTCCCAAGAGGATTCCAAAAAACATGCATTTTGTTGGTGAGAAATAAAATATAATCAATCAAAATAGCACAAAAATAACAAACATGTAGGTGTAGATCACGCATAGACAGGTTAATCCAAAGATAGCTGGTGCACCACTGTCTCAGTTGTGTCCAGCTTTCATTTAATTAAACACACATCACACTGGATGCCAGTGGGGCATGGCGCTCATGCTGGCAGGTGCTAATTTGGTTTTGCAAGCGAACTGGATCAGAATGACAATCGACGCAGGGTTCGAGCAGACGGGCCCGACAAAAATCACGCAGGCACTAAGGGATTTTTTGAAGGCAGGTCAGAGTTCACGCTCAACTGTGAACCAGATCGGACGTGTTCAAGGGGTTAAAGTTGCAAGCTTGCTGCTGCAGCCTATATGATCACACCACAGCTAGATGCAGTTTAGAACAAAATATGTTGTCTGTTAACTAAATGTTTGATTGTTACCAGCGTCTTGATGGTCCTCAGTGACTTCAGCAGGCCTGTCAGAAGATGCCGTCTCCTCTGATTGGCCAATAGACCCAGGCTGGCCTCTGTGAATCCCTCCTTCGCCACGCTCAGTTGCCTTCACACGAGACATCAAAGGGAAAAAAATTGCATCAATACAGAGTAATACTACTTTGTACTACATTGTGTTGAGCTGTACACCAGGGAAATTGATCCACCAATAGAACTCAGAATAATGATGCAACTATACTCTATGTCGATATAAAAATAAACACAAATCAATAGGTTATTGTTGTATGTTATTGTAAGTCTGTTCATTTTTGCAGTTGACACAAAGGTGGCAGAACCAGGAGCTTATTTTTTACTGAATCTTGCTTTTTTTTTGGCAAATCACTGCTGTCAATAATTTTTGTTTTGATATTTCACATTCACCAAAATGTGCACCAGTATTTTAAATCAATAACACCTGAATCATGATCACTGTCCTCAAATTTACTAAATATATTGCAGCCGCTGAAATTTCTCTGCTATATCAGTATACTACTACCACACAAATTTAAAGGAACACAAGGTCAACCTTTTTTTCTTAATAACCCACAAGAAAATAATAATAAGCCTAATAACCATTGAAAAAAGATACTGTAGAACAGAGAGCGTTAGCAGCATGTTTTTGAATGTATTTCAAGAGTAAACAGGACAAAAGAGTGTCAGCTATGAGCACACTAACAGACTGAGTATCTAGGAAGGGAGGAAACATCATCACATCACGTCATGACAACAGCACTTTGAATGCAGATGCGGTTGAATGGGCCATTTCAGCAGCTACTTCATTTAGTTAATAGACAGTTTGCAATAGAAAGCTATTACCTCCTTGCATTAGTGCAAATGACGGCTGCCAGCTGCAGGTTGGTCTGTAGCGCCGTCACTCGCTCCAGTTCCTGCAAACAAGGAAAAAAAAAAAATACGGTAAATAAGTAGCATGTTGCATCTATAAACGCAGGTTCATGTTTCAGAATCCAAAGAATGATTCACTATTTGGCACGAAAGCTGCTGAAAGCCCCGTGGTTGTGAAAATTTTGGAGCAAAGAAACATTTTCAAATCTCCACAACACAAAGATATTGTTAGGCCGGTTCATTTACTGCTAAATATACTGTAATAAAATACCATTTGCTTAGCAGATTACTTCCTCCACTGAGCACTGCACAGACTAGAAAAGAAATGCTCACACATGCATACATATCAGAGCACTCTTCAGTGAGAAGCATCCTGCTCTGCGCATCTCATGAGGACAGATATTATAGATAAGGCTATTATGGTAAGGCATGTATCATCAGGACCAAAGTGTTGTATAATTCAAGAGAACACTTTCAAAACATGAGAGAAAACCTTTTCTTCAAGGCTTTGACATTTAGAAAAGGATCAATGAGCACTTTGCTCTGAGAGTTCAGTTATTATGCCACTTCCATGTCCTCTGTTGAGAACAAACACACCCTCAGCCAGAGAAGGACCGAGGGACAAATTGCGCCACTACTTTATTTTCGACTTCTCGCTTCCTCTCTTTGTTTTTCATTTTCTTGATCTGCCAGATGTCATGCCTGAGGTGGGTGATGCTTGTTCCTTGATCTTATTTTCTAAAGTTCTATCACCCCTCCACAAAATAGGTCCAGTGTTCACCAAAATGTCCTCATAACACTGTCAGACATAAAACAACCTTTTACCAACAGAATATAGTCCGGGGAAATTAATTTTCAACGGTAATAAAAAAAACAACAAAAACATCAAAGTGGCACTTCAGCTGTGGGGAGGAGATCAATGATCCCATTCAACCCAATCTGCCCTCATGATTTTGAGTGTTGAAGAAGACCTTGACAAGTCCTCAGAGCAGTTTGCGAGGGTTGAGTCAATAGTCAGCTTTTCCTCTAAGGGACATGCACCATGCGACTCTTGCGCTTTTCTGGTCAGGGCCTCTGAATTCGGGGCTGTAAGACAACATCAGGATCATTCTATGCCATGACACTAATTTAAAGAGTTGGCCTTACGAGCATTTTAAAGAATGTCCATGTTGAAGCTAACTTTACTGACAGGAAGATCAATAAACTGCTAGCACCTTTATTTACTTGGGATTATGAACTTTTTTTGCATCACACTAACATAAAGTGTTTGTTGACTTTGTTGGAGGAGAACATTAAAATTTGGGGAAGCACTCTCATTAGCCTTCTTGCTACCAAGAGCTGTAAGAGCAGAGAAGATAGATATCACTCATCTTTGCATAGAAAATATGAAACTACAGCTAGCAACCTGTCAGCTTGGCTTAACATAGAATAAAGAGCTTGCCTGCCCACTATTCAGTAATTATAACGTTACATCTCGTTTGCTAAATCGTATCAAAAACAGACATTTTAATACAACAAGTTGTGGTTTTATTGGGCTTGCAGTATGTAATGAACTATTTCTTGGCCATGTGCAGGGATGAGTACTGCCAGAGTAGTCCCTGTTTCTGGCTTCATATTTAGAATACAGATTTTTTCATCCGATTCTTGTCATCATCTGCAATGCATCCCGGTGTAATATGTGTCCTTGGGAAATGCCAATGCAGTATAAGCAAAAGGGACTGGCCTGGCTCACATGGCTAACAATTGTAAACCTCTATGTTTCGACTCAGTATGAAATTCATTTAAATCAGACACATCAAATCATTCACAGTAAAAGGAATCAAGCTGTACCACAGAGAAATGCCAAAGTCCTGACTTCAACGATCTCCTGAAAGTGATGGAAGTTGTAAAATGAATCATTGATTGACATGTGTATCGAGGCATAGTACTGGTTCGTTTGATTCAGTTAAATAGTCAATAATAGTCTAGTCAAGAGAGGAGGAGTTTTTTCTATATTAATTTATCCATCAAAGTCGAATCTTTTGCTTCACCAGGCGAACACACGTAGTCCGCCTCGCACTCTCTAACCCTTGTTATGATGCCCGTTAACACTCAGGTAATACTGCACACAGCACTCAGACCTGTGCATTCAGCCAAGTGCACAGATCCAGAAAGGAAAAGGCGCAAGCGCCTTGAACACACACGTGGCTTCAAAACAGAATCACAGACACATGTGCGCGACATGCTGAACGCTCGGCGTGTTGCCCGAGGCTCCAATTTGTTGTTATACCACTGCTGTGAGCCATCTATCCTGTCTGTAAGCCACAGTTAACCTACCAGACAAGAGGGCTCAATCAGCTCAGCCTATGTAAGGGGAAATACAGGAACTGTGCGCAGCGGTGGACCCCTCAGATTTTAGGAGACAAATGAAGTTAAAGAGCTGGTATGCATGACTGGGATAATGTGAAAAAAATATACACAGAATGGGGCTTAAAGTAAAAAGAAGCTGGAATCTATAAAATAACAACAAGCAGGTTTCCAGTAGATGTGCAAGGTCAGCCTATTCGAATACAATTAAACTATATAAACCACCTCCAACATGTCCACTAACACAGGCGTTGGTGTGGGAAGTGAAGGTCAAGGAGGAGGAGAACATGTTTTGTCAGAAGGGACTTTTTTTTTTCCTGACTTCTTTATTCATATATGCATAAGAGGTCCTCTCTGCGACCCTCCAGCACATTGACTATGCACCAGCTCCTTAACGCCCACCCTGCCTACACATTTTAATGATGCCGCTGTTTGGGCCCTAAGTAGTCGCTTTTTTGCATTAATGTGAATGCAAAGTCAAAAGACACTTAGGACACACAGCCGCAGTCGCCATTATTTGCCTCCATGTTCATACACAATTACCAGATGGTATGTGACCATTCACACTGTACACACGTTAACAGCCCCGTTTCCTGTCAATCTCAGGCCCCCCCCCATGAAACCACCTCAAGACCCCCATGTCATTAGCAGGTATGAACACCAAGGTCAGACAAATAGCCAATCTCTTTCAAGAGAGGCAACTGGAAAACACCAACAAAGGCACCAGAGAGGTGCTAACTGAGCACTAAGTGTTTCCTGTGGAAAATAATTAAATACCAGCCCGACTCCTTTCCAGTGGTGACCTGGTCAGGGCTACCTGGTGCAATTTCATTTAAAGGCTTTCTTCCAGGGGGCAATCTTTTTTTCTTTCTTTCCTGACAAGTGTATGGGTCTTGCAATTTGCCAATAAATACTAAACGGCAGGTGACTAGGGGTTATTGTAAAATCATCCCATTATGCGTTTTATCGATCTAGCAATTTGATGGGATCACGGCACGATCTCGTGAAAAAATCATTGTCGATACTGGAATTCAATACTCAAATTTAAAGACACAAAAATTCAAGAAATGGGCGGCAAAGTGTGGGCCCCTCAAAAAAATACACACTGTTTTTTTATCAGCAGTAAACTGATGACCGATAATGACTGCGGGCCTCAAAGTGATCTTCCACATGAGGAGGCCTGATCACACTTTTGACCCTTTCCAGGTGCAGTCGGAGGCCACATGTCACTAGAGGGCAGCAACAGAGATCGGAAGCGGGCCCCAGCAGACGAAAGGTTAGTCACTACATAGCTATGAATCACATCAGACGCTTAGCGGGCCATCGTTTCAAGCTCTCAGGCATGAGCCTACAATGTCAGCACAATTTATTTGTTGCAGCACGGCACGCAAGCACTGGGGAGACGTGGCACTGAGCCCCGCGGTTGTGTGTTAGTGCAGCAGTATGTATTTCTGTGCACGTGTGTTTGGAAAAGTATCACACAGCAGAGATGTGGAGGAAAGGAAAATAATAGGGAAAACCAATGAATCTCTTCATATGCGATAAACACAGGACAGTGAGAAGAGGCTCAAAGATGGTCACATTTTAAAAACTCCCTTTCACGGTCATGGGTAGGATGAATCATCTTTGCGAGGTTGTATATAGTAAACAAGTCTGCAAATCAAGAGCCGAGCAACAGGAGTTTGGATGTAGAAACTAAAGTGCCTTCTAAACTTAGCAGGACATTTGTAGACCAGCTGAATACGGGCTGAGACGGGTCAACCGAAATGCCCCCGAAATCCCTGGCAACGTCTGCTTAATAAGCCCTGCTGTCATTTTAACTCTGCCGAGTCATGGGGAGGGTCACAGAAATAATGATCAATTTACTATTCATAGACTGACCTTCAGATGGCTTAACAATGACGGTAATTTCTCTGTGATTTCCCGACATACCAAATTTGTCGAAGCTGTCAGTCATCAGCTGCAGCTTGCTGGGATCAAAGCTCCACAGGCTGAACACAGATTTGACATACTCCACCAAACTTCAGAGGTGATACATCTGATGGGACCAGTCAACTTTGATTTCCAAATCAAATATATCATAAGACCAGCTCCTAAACATCAAATCCTAACCACGCAGATGTTTGATCTCCTGCCAAAACGCTTTAATCTTGACGTACACTTGATGCAGTCTTAAAACAAATTCAATGTACACCGGCATGTTTATCAAGTTATCTACAGTTTGGAAAGATACTGATGCTGCTGCACCAGCGCCCAGATAATGTTTCAGGTACTGTTATGTCGGATTATCAAAGCTCCACAAAGTCATTTCATGTCCTTTCTATGTGTGAGTGGTTTCAGCATACAGTTCTTAACTCATGTTTTAAAGGTCTCATGTTTTAAAGTGTTGCTGTTGCTGAAAGGTGTATTTCTACAAAGAACGAGATGAATGAGATCACATCGGTTCGCTTCTGTCAAATGAATCTCATGAATAAAAAGTGCGAAAAGCATGACTCTGACTCATCACTATAGCGAATGTGTTCCCCTGCAATCTCTAGTCTCCAGTGAATCTGACCAAAAATAGACAGAATATCTTCTTACTTCATATAAAGACATCGTCACACACGCTTGTTCGTTTCAGTTCATTGCAACATCACCAGACGATCAAAAAAGGGATTTCATGGGCTTAGTTTTAATTCACAACCCGACTGTGTTCTGAATAAAAACTACATTATTGCCCCCCTTTTCTTTATCTACGGATGGAGTCAAATTTCCTATTTCCATGGTTACGGAAGTTCTGTCACATCTTGTTGCCAGTCGGCAGCTGACACAGGAGTGTATCCACTCATACCCTGAAAGCACCAAAATCAACTCCTAAATTAAGAAAGGGAGCCATTTAAAAAAGATGTTAATGAATAAATAAATACTAGATCATTTCAGCTACAACACAGCTTTAAGATGGGTGTCTGGACAGAAACGATTGTTTAATGTAGTCGTGAGGTGACACTGGAGGCTTACCTTGACATAAGAGGGTTGTTTCTCCAGAATGAGATCTGCGACCTTTTTGGAAACCTACAGAGAGAGAAAGTGAGAGACAAACAGACAGACAGACAGGGAGAGAGAGAGAGAAAAATATGAGAAGTGGAATGTATAAAAATACATTTTGATGTTCTTCCCAAATGTCACCACACAAAAACTGTTTGGGCTGTGCAATCTTGCTGTTGAGGAAGGAGCAAGAATAACAATCACTGATGTCTGTATCTAAAGTGCAACATAGCCATGGCCTTTACAGAGACTCTCTCTCTCTCCCTCTCTCAGTTTCATTTCACTCAATGTCTTTCTCAATAGCACTGCTCTTGTTTCTTTCAGAGAAGTCTTTGTTCTTGATGTTCTCTCTGCTCCCATTGTGCTGTCTAATGTTCTGTCCCCTCCTTTGCGCCTTTAACCAATTTGACGTATTATTAAAAAAGCATGTGGGTTGTTTTTTGTTCCTACTTCATCCTTGGACAGTATTCATTTGTAAATTTGCACAGGCACAGCTAAGTTGATAATCACTTTACAGCTTACCTCCAACTCAAGACATTTACGTATGGGGTGGTAATGTAATAGTGCACTAGATTAAGGCGAGGGGGCCGTGTGAGATACAGATGACAAGAATGATCAAGAGCTGACTTAAAGTTCATATGAGTCAAGCTCCAAAAAAGCAGGAACCTTCATTTCCCAAAATGAAACTCTGTTGTGCCACTAAACTCTCCATGCTTGGAAAAAAAACACACCTTTCTAATTCCATGTCATGTAGGCTTTCTGTAATAAGCTTGTCATCTCAAAACCTGAGTTGAATTCACCCTGACAACCTCATTATGGCATCAACAGATTTTTACATATTCCAGTGTGTAAAAGTGTATTTAATAAAAATGTGCATTCTCAGGTATGTTCAGTATGTTCAGTTCAACTTCTGGAACTCATGGGCTGTCATGGTAAAAAGTCTGAGAAAAGCATTTCATTTCAACCTTCAACGTCAAGAATGAATGAGGCTAAAATGTCTTACAAGGTCTTACTATCAATGCATGAGATGGAAATAAATGTGCAAGAAAAACCATCATCCAGTAGAAGTAACTATCCGACTGTGTTCCTCCCACTCACAACGAGGCCTCTCACTTGCATTTTTTTTATTGCTCTGTAACTACACACACACACAAACGTGTAGGTAGGGAAGATAGATGTTTAACGGCGGGCATGAATTTGTTCAGAATAGTGAGGGGGAGTTCGTATCCACTGGTACGCAGCAGACCGGGCTTGGGGCGGGGATGACATTTCCACATGTGTCGCATGTTGGCTGAGAGGAGACCTGAGCAGATGGCAAACGCAGCTCAATCGAAACCGCTCATTTCGCGGGACTGTTTGTGTCTTTTAACATTCAAATGTATGAATAAGATGGTCACAGAGAAAAAGATGCGGTATGAAACTGGAGAAGGAGTTTGTGGAATCGTGTTAAGGAAGCCGAAAACCATCAGACCATCAGCCGCTCACAAAGCTGCACAAAATTAGGCCCTAGCGCCACCTATTGGCAAACCACTGACACATAACACATAACATTTTTTAAAAAGTGAAAGAGCCATAAGACATAATGAAAATTCAGGAGTGAGCAGCCAACTCCTCCTACCTAAGCCACCGGGCCAAAGTAATTAGCTGTCAGCTCGCCCTCACATACACATGGAAGCTAATTGTGCTTTAGCTGGATTGCAAAGTGAGCACAGTGCATTTAACATTTAGCAGATGGAGTAAATGTTTCCCAAAACTAGTGACTGGCATTGAAAAATCATCCACACACAGTGAGAGAATGAATGTTGTTGTTTTTTTGTTTTTTTTTTTTATCTCCACCGCGACACTATCATGAGCCATTAGGGAGAGGAAAGTGAAGGAAAAATGAAGGAAATCACAAGAGAAGACAGATGCCGTAAGCAGACCACACTCTGCAGCTAGTGCACATATATTAAAAAGAAAATGGATTCAAACATGTTAAAAAAGATAAAACGCATCTAGATAGTTTATCTAGCGCCCACTCATCAGCAAGAGTCTGTACAACGTAGATATCTACATATACATTAGGCTAATAATAAATGTGTCTGAATGAGAAAATGTTTGTGTGTTTACTGAGATGTATGAGGCAATTAGAGCCAAATAAGCTCACATTAATTAGGGTTGGAAGCAGTGGAAAAGTACCAAGCAGCTAAGTAATAGTGAAGGTCAGTTTTCCTGATTAAGAGAGTTACAGACTCAGAGAGTAAAGTCGACAGTGAGGGTCTCGATTGGTAACACAAAGTAATAAAACCCGAATTCACTTTGAAGCGGTGACCTAATGCGCGGCTGCTTCACTTACAAGGAGAGGAGTTGTTTGTGATGGAAGAAAAAAAAAATTGCTGAATTTATTTACGTCAAAGTTTTAGCGTCTGTTATGTAGTTTGACTGACTTCTAAATGGGGCATTTTGAAGCTTTGAAGACGTGTGTGTAGGTTGCTTTTTCACGCAACGATGTGATCTCACATGCTCCATTTTCACACACACACACACACACACACACACACACACACACACAGAGTAAAACGTCCTCTGCACAGCAAGACGTTCTTTCAGCGTGACTGAAACACAGCAAGGACTTTAGGAACCAGGCAGGATTTAGGCAAAGGTTGCATAAGTGTTGCCAACTTTTAAAAAAATTGAGCAGAGGGAGAGAATTCATTATGGCTGCAGGAGGGATAGTCATCCCTAGCTTTCAAGTTTCATTAAAAATTGAATGTGTTCATCCAAGTTATTAGCATTTCCTCCCCAGACTTCTCTGCAGCATTCGTTACCGTGAAAAAAGCCTCTATGAGGTAGATGGGAGCTGTGAGGCAAAATGTTGTGATAGCACTCACGAGGTGTCCCTAATTTAGCAAACTGTGCATGTGTACTCTGAATATTGTGTTGACTGACACATCTTTAGGGGTAATTTTAGGGTTAGAACTATAATTGGGATACATAGTCAGTAAAAGAACTGATGAATGAGAAGCATGTAACAAGCATGCGATTCCACATTAATCAAGGCTTTCTAGCATTTGTGTGTTTGCTTTGTTAACTTCAATCTTGGACCCTGATGAGCCGAAATCTCAGAACACGAAGACGAAACAAGCCTCTGCCAGGCGTATGTCAGAGATGCCAATTAAGCTTGAATACTGTGGTCGAGACTTGAGGCAGTTGTTCTCTCCTCCAGCGCAACAGAAAGTCTGTTCTACCCTTCAGCATGACTCTGAAGAGGGAAAGATACATACACTCATCGGGAGAGTGGCACACAAAGGTACAAAGTACACACAGTATAGGCGGCATAGTACTGCATCTTCTCACTTTCATCCAATGTACTCACACCCCTGCTAATGCACTCATACACACACAGGCATCAACACGTGTCGAGCTGCTTGTTTGTGGAGACCTTCAGCACCATCCACCAGAAGGGAAGGCTGTCACACGACAGCGTCATGGTAAGAATCTGAAAACACTATTATCACTCCTTCAGATGGCTGTGCTCCATTTCATACACTAAAGACCACGAGCCTCGGTAGACCTGTGCGTGAGTGTGTGTGTGCGGTGCACAGGTAGGGGAGTTAATGTGCCCAGTATAAATGCACACATATATCCACTGGTCACCTATAGAGATGGTCTTTCCATCGGTGACAACAAAAAATGTGTTACGGTTTTCTTTGCAGTACACTGTCAAATTAATTCTGATTTCAAAAATAAAAATTCAGCAGCCCCTTTAAGCCACACTGTATTAGAATATTTCAAATGTTCTCATTTGAGATGCAAAAGGTTACACTGATTTTTACCAGATATCAAGTCTCAGAACTCTCTATAGTGAATCAAATCTGAGAATAAAATCAATCACATATGCCGCCTGTTACAGCAAGTGTGCTGAAATAAAACAACAAATACTTTAAAGAAAACAAACCTTTTTTTACCAAGTAAGAAAATACATGTTTATGGCAGGAAGCTCCATGGTTACCAATACCAAATACCCATAATTTAGTGTTGAGGAGGAATGGGAGCAATATGATATTTGTTAAAAACATTAACTGCGGGATAAA
>JAVQJZ010223595.1:0-10510 GCA_036025355.1 Leiopotherapon unicolor | reverse complement strand
TACAACATACAAAATTTATCAGACATTGGTTGTAATAAATAATAATAAATAATGGGTTTGTAACCAAAGTATTAGAGAAATAAAAGTTTTGACCATCCAGTAATTTTTGAGAGATTTCAGTCTGAACCAAAGTGGTGAATCAGCTGACTGACAGACAACCCCATTACACAATTAAACTTAAATGAGTATTTGAGGAGTCATTAATGTTCCGACAGCGAGAACTGGTTTTGAATAAGAATTCTCTTTGAGGACTCTTGGCTTGAGCTCAGTCCAGACTGTTGAATTAACATGACCACTCGTTTAATATCTCAAAGGTCGAGACATTTAATCTTTGTTTGAGTCATAACATCCCTGGATTAGACAAATCAAAGCGTTGGATTTTACTTGCATTTCTATGTGCACCCATGTTTCCACTGTGTGGCCTCATTTGTGGGCCAGTGCCAGGAGCCACAAGGTGGTTTCTGGAGCGGTTTATGCTTATGCAACGTCAACTCACTTTTCTTTAATTAATGCAACCTCTGAACTTGAAAGTCAATTTGCTCCCACAATAATTAACATTCACCTTGGCCCCTCAGCGAGGGTCGGGTCTCACACAGATGAAGCTGACATTTAGATAAAAGGATTATTAATGTCAGGGATGTATAAAGCACAGGGTCAGTCTGGCGAATAGATGTCAGCATGCATGTAGCTGATCGTAAAACTGACTGAGGATGAAAAGGTGACAAATTAGATTCCCCAAGGGATCCTGGATGAAGTATTATTTTCTGTTGGCTGCTTTTTAAAAAGGAAATGTAATGGCAGCCTTGATTAGCTTCTCCGGCAGTTTTCACCCCAGTCAAGAAAGTGCTACGATTTTGTACTCAACTTGAAAAGTTGATGAACATGAGCTCATTGTGCCTCCAGTCCAAGACCACCATCTACACATGTACATTTAAATGTGTTATTCAGATTAAATTCATGTATTTAAAGGCACATCATTCTTAAAAGCCTTGTTGTGTGACCGACCACAGTCGTATACAGATACTATCAGTCTGTTGGGGCTTAGAGGGGCACAACACGTTTGATGGCTCTCTACCATCCCAGCTCCTACAACAGCTCATCGGAGGCATCAAGCATTGTGTCTCATCAGCGTCGGCCCGTGGCTGACATCTGTGGATGGATCATAAGTTGTGGTGACAGTACCATTTTCCACAGAGATTCATTTGTGCACAAACAGCTGTAGTATTTGCATAATTCATCAGCAGCTTGTTTTGTGGATGGATTAAGGTAATCATTGGTTACAAGTAAATCTGTCTACCTGTACACAGTAAAGGGAGAGAATTTGCATAATAAAAACAACTTTGTCAAACAATGTCAAGGATTGAAATTTCACTGTGCATACAGACTGCAGATCTCTCACTGCTGCATATTAACTGGACATATACATTTTAGAATATAAAGTACCTATATCCATTTCCCTACTTAGATGCACCACCTGATAGTTTAGTGACTTAGTATTGTATTCCATTAAATTGGGGGACTAAGGGGTTAGATGGCATTAAGAAAACAAAAAGTATCAGGGGGCCAAGAAATCCTGACTTGTTAACTTCATATCACCTTGTATTAGCTTCTCATTTTTACTGAATATCTTATTTAGATTAAGTACACACAGACTGCATTTGGACTAGGAGTTTGAGGGCCAGTGCATGTTAACCCATGAGATATCAACAGATTTATTTTCCTGTGTTTAGAAGGTCCTTTCAGAACCACGAGGGACATAAAACTGTTCCCGAGCTCTCTTCCTTCGCACGATGAGCAAAAAAATCAGTGGAATTCCCTATCTGAACTGAATATTGTAACAACCTCCCAAAACTGTCACATTTATAATATACACATTTTTATTTAAAGCTGCATCACAGTGTCATTTCAGATTTGCCACAGTTTTCATAAAATGCAACAATACAAATGAATCATTTAATCCAATTTGTTTTCTTAAGTAAAGGTGGTGCTTCACAAGTCTCTTGAGAAAATCACATGCTTTTTCTTAGCAATTCTAATCACAGTTAAGCGCGTTGAGTGTGCAGTGTGTGACTTTGACGCAGTGGGTGGTATCTGTGTGTACCGTATTACTGTAGCAGTACCCCGCCATGCAGCCTTTGTTACCTCCACGCTTCTGGCCAACACCAATTGAGCAAAACAGAAGGCAAACATCAAATACAAGCTTGTTGGCAATTTGTCGTGGGATGCAGCTTTGCACGTGATTTAGTTGTTTGCTTAATATGTTTAGACATGGTGGGTCCATACTGATTGTGAGCCACCGTGCAGATTATTACAAAACCACAGATTAGTCGCGGCACAATTAGTTGTATGTTTCATATACATTAGGTATAGGAACGGCTTCGGGAAGGGGATAGGAGGTGAGTTGGATAATGGTGATGATGATGTTGGAGCTAAAATTTTCCCCCAACCCTCCATTTCTGATCAAGCCAAGATTGTTTTTGAGCCAAGATTGTTTAGCACTGGTGCCATTTTTTGAGATTTATGGGTACTTTTCTACACCGCCTGCCATAAAGCAGTTTTCACCTTGTGAGTCGGTCTGCAGGGGAATGTGAAACACTATTTTGCAGAGAAAAATACAGTTCTGAGTATCCCGGAGGCTTCATTCATGCTGCCGGCTCATACGATTATTTTTCTTTTTCTGCCATTTTCGTACTCGTTATAAAACGTGACGTCATGTAACGTGGCGGAATGATTTGGCCTTGTGTACACAAAAGAACCACATTAAGAAAGTTGCTTTAATTTGTATGTGTCAGGGCATGATACCCTTTCGAGTCTTTTACGAAATTATGATGACCGAGAAATAGCATAATAAAATTAAAATAAAACAAATAATTCTTGCAGGTTTTTCTGGACATTGGTAAGATAAGTCTGTTTGAATATTTTACTGTTTTTATACCTTTTCCTCAATTGATGAAATGATAAAACATTTAATTTTTATCTTTAGTTTTTAAACTGTATTTTCTTTATTATTCAGTCAGGACCCCCACTTTTTTTAAACTGAAATGAAAACAGGCCCATCAGTGAATTAAAATAAGAGAATTCATCACAAATAATTAGTCAGTCACCACAGATTAACCCCTAAGTGGTGTATGTACGCTCGTGTCTGTATGTGACACTTTTGTTAAACCAGGAGTGGCTGTTGAAAATGGTGCTAATGACCCGGGCTCAGTGTGCAGCCTGTAAAAATGTATTGACTCAGTGGCAGCAAACTAGTACAAGCTTTTGTTTTTGATGTAGGCTTTAATTTAAACCTGAGGCAAAAGACACATTCATCAATCCACCTGCGTGAAGTGTAGGAAACACTTTGAAAATCACCTTCCAGGTGATTACGCTCCACAAGGACTTAACCTGCACCTGCCTCATTGTTCCTTCTTTAAAAATATATTGTACGCTTTGTTGTGTTTGTCTTATTGTTCTGAGCACAGCCATCCACAGCCATCGAGGACCCTAACAGGTTGTGACATTCAAAGGAAAATGAAGTGAAACAAGATGAATGGCTTTAATTCTTAAGTTTTCAAAGGGGGGAAAAATAAAAGATTTCTATGTTTATCTTGACCTGAATCCACCACTTCTTAACACTCACGTTCAGTCTTACTTTAAATGCAAAAAGGACTGCTATCATTAGCCTGATATGAGAATACATTTCACACACGCACCACCACGTCCGTCACGTCCGTGCGGGTGAAACGGCTCTTCAAGCAGGCAGCATCAGCCGAGCTATGATCCACTTGAAACACAGAGAACGTCAGATCAGCTCTCTTATTGCGGCCTGTCAGATGGAGAGAATGACTCTGATCCGCCTATTGCCGTTCGTCAGTGCAGTTATTGAAAATCACCTTCAATTTGCTCCAGATATCGAGATTGCGAGGGGCAAGTCTCCATGTTCCGTTTGATGTGACGATCACTCCGATCTCCCTGTGTAGACAGGATGGAGCGAGTCAGACATGATGGGGAGACAAAAAAAAACTCCAGTAGACTCAGTCAGCGGGAAAGTACAAAAGGCTCAGATAATCAGGCTGTCTTTGAAAACAGAACATGACTGGAGGTGTGTAAGCCAGCGTACTTTCCATGCATGAAACTCAAACTGCTGCCATTGCTTAATTGATTGTAGAAATGCAGAAAGAAGATAGACAGCATATCGTGCCCAAAAAGCACATCTGGTTCAAAAAGGCTCTGATGCTTCTCATATGCAGCCTGAATGATTTCTGTCTACTGTCTGCAGTGGCCATGAAATATCTAATATCAGTGACAGTAACTGTGTCAGAGCGTAATATATCTGCCTGGGTATTAAGGTAACCCTGCTGTTTTGTTATTCTGCTCATAAAATCACATTGCGTGCTTTAGAAATTGCCTGTTTGGAATGGTGCTTCTTCATTTTCACTCTGACACCTCATCTTTGTTGCTGCTTTCAGAGCTTTACAGCCAGCAAATAGACTGAGAATCATCTTTGTTTGTATTAGAGTTTTGTCCTGAAAAGATTTTTTTCCCTGACCCACGATGGAACCATCCCACTGAAACTTTTATGTATTCTTGTCGCACTGTAACTGATTCGCCAACAAAGAAAAAAGAGGGAATAGAAAAGCCCTGCTGTGGGCTTGTGCAGAGCTTCAATCAAAATCCTGGAAGCTAGTTGACATGCAGGGTGTGGAGGTCCCCGCAAAGTTATTGAACTTCTTTCTCTTCTTTTTTTACACCAGCAGCTTTTTATATTACCTGGCAAAACTTCTCTTTCTTTTTTTCCCACCCTTTCTCTGTCCAAAGCCGGAGCCTGCGGTTTGAAAGGCTCACTGTCCCTAGATTAGGTTCTGCTGGTGTGTATGATCAATGAACCGGAGCCAGCTCGCGGTCAGAGCAGCGCGGCGGGGTTGCAGCTACATCCCGCCAAGTGGCTGGATGGTGATAAGTTCATTGTTGTGCCTCCTGCGTGCCCCAGATAAGCCCCAGCACGTCGGGAGTTTTCAGCAGCAGCCACAACAGCGGCTGTGGCAGCCCCAGCGTAAGCCGGTTACGGCTGGTCAGACCGCAGCGTTCTGACAGATTGTCATTCCCACCTCTCAGGGTGTTTAGGGCTAATTTACCAGCCTGATTACACAGGCAAACAAGTTTGCTGCATTCAACACACACCGTTCGGATTCTCAAATGACAATGAAGGCACGTTGTATTTACACACTAGCATCAAAGTGTTTACATACCGTGAAAGCAACTTTATACGTCTTGTAAAAACCGGCAGTCAGAATCCCAAAGTGGTTGGGAAAGTTTGGGGAGGGATAGTTGATGAGATTCTTTACTTGCTCAACAACAACAGAAAGTAACCCTGATGATGTCACCCAGGTTATCCCCATTTGATGATGAAGAGCACACATTCACAACAATGGTATCGGCTGGGTCTGTGCAGTTTGAAAGGTGTGGGCATTTCCAAGACATGGAGGCTCTCAGGAAAGATGCTATTAGGTTGTATTAAAGGCATTCAGGTTCCAGCTTTTCCCATTAACACCTGTTAGCACTCTGACCATTAGTAGCACTATGGAGCACTGTTTTTTGCTTGTTTGGCACAGCTGATCAATACAGTTTTTCTGTGGCTGTAACTAACGATTGTTTCCATCCATTTGATACTCCATTGATTATTTTCTTGATTATTTAATTAGTCATTTGATTTCATAAAATGTTTAAGAAATAGCTAAATAATGTGTGTGTGTCGCCGCTGACATGCAGCCTGACCTAACAGAAAGAGGTGCATTGTTTTTTCTTAAGAAAATGCAATCTGGCACTCCTTGTGCATTTACACGTGTCTGAACTTGCATTTCCAGGTAAGTTACACGTCAATTTCATGCAACTGATTACTCAGTGTCAGCCTGATTTTGACCTCTGTGAAGTCTCATATTTTGTGGAGGTATATAACTCTGTGAAGTACTCATCCATCCATCTGACCATTCAAAGTTACCAGGCTGAATGATGAGGAAAATAGGTTTGCACTTTCTTTGAGAAAGGTACAAGCTTTGACTGTGAATGCAATATTCTGCCACCTTTGTTTATATAATGCAATCAATGTGTGTTAAAGCCTGCAGTGCTTTTTTTTATTGGTATTAGGAGTGTTGAGCCTTTATTTTTGACTGTGTAGCCTGCCACACTCAACAGCTTACATTGTTATTCGATCCACACGGCATTGATGTTTTGTCTAAAGCCAGCCTTCCAGTGGATGGCCATGCCTAACTGCAGCGAGGGGGCTCAGCTGACACTAGAGTCATGGATTACACAAATCACAATGCTTCTTTCATATCTTTGCTTTTTACTGAAGTGGGATAACACAGAGTGGAGAGACTGTAGCTCAATGGATAGAACAATGCATCAGTACAAGGGTTCGAGATTCTGCTCACTCTGCGGGTGGAGCGTGGCGTTAACATGCTCACATGGATAACACATGGATCATGTATCTAACATATGTTACATGTACTACTGTAGAGTTTGAAATTTCCTGGGAAAACATCCAACAACGGTCCATTTAAGGTAGAAACGGAAGAATAAGTTTAGATGATTATTCAAGACAGTTCATTTCAACATCGCTTGGACTATTATGATGTGGTTTTAAATACCATCCTCTTCATTTTGTGATATGAATTTAAGCACATTACCTTTCTATAGTGTAAGATGACATTCCTGTCAAAGTTTAACAAACTGTTTTTGGACTGCAGTGGATCTTCCAGCCTCAGCAGGTGTAGCAGATATTACTTTGCCCTGCTGGAAGTCAGACAAACAGTCCCTCTTTGGCCCTTTGGTCTATCTGTTGTCCTTACGTGAATTGCTGTGGTTTCATGGTAACCCATGTGTGTCTTGGGTTTTATTTTCTTCATCAGGTCTGTCGGTGAGGGTGTGTGTTGACTGGCGTTATTGTACAGACTGTGAATTATTTAAGGACATAAAGCTTAGCTTTTCGTGATCTTTACCATAAGTATTCAGGGCAAAAAGCAGCGGCACTATATCACACAAAGTTAATATATTTAGGCAGGCCATACCAATTTTAAAAATCAAGATTAGTGTAGCTCTCATCAGAAGCTCTGCTTTGTGGGTGAATAGTGACTCTTCAATTCTTCAGAACGTCTGCTTGAGAGACTAGAAATTTATTACAGAAAGCCTACTGGGGCTTTGGGCCTTAAAAGATGAGGGCCTTTACATTGAAATTGGGACCTGTCATTACAACTAAAGGATCTTCTCTTTGTGAGCTGGAGCCTTAATGGATATTTCAGCTCCTATGCTTTTTTTTTGTTTTGTTTTTTATTATTATTTTAAATCCACTGTGTGTCCTCTAATTATATGGAAATGTAACTCCATATAACTGGAGGAACCTATTATAATGAGTTAGGAAACTGTTGAGATTGTCATCCAGTAGCTAAATTGATCATAGAAAGTCAGGATCTCTGTGACTCAGCTCAGGTGAATGATAAATCGTAATTTGCATTTTCACAGTGATTAATCAGTACAGCACGCTGCAGTGTGGTGAAGATAAAGGGAAATAAGAACTTAATGAACTTAGTTTGACGTTTTATAATTACCTAGTAGCAGAGACTGTTTAAAAGTAAATGCTGACCATCTTATTTGAGAAGGTATGCGTTGATGCCATTAATAAGTTCAGATAATTATTTCAAAGACTGCATAGCTTCAATTCTGCCCATTGATTTCTGTTTAGAACAGCCTTAACTAACTAATACCAAAAGGAGTGGTTAACCTTGAACTCATCACGCAGTTTTTAAGAAACGACAATATTTACTGTTTAGCCAGTGCAGTCTTTCATGTCTTTTATTCCCTCAGTTGGTCTATATCTCCTCTCTCTCTGTGCCCCTGTCTTTCTGACACTCTTTCATCAGGACACTTGAAGGAGTTGATTTTTCACGCCAGACTAAATTTTTTTCCGATCAAACCATCTTGCTGAAGATGAAAAGAGAAAGAAATAGTAGGAGTTCTGTCATACATATTTCTCACATTTTTTTGTCCAGGCTGAAGGAGAAAAGTTCATATACTGAGGCACCTGGACATTATAGAGTCAGCAGGCACTATAACTTCAGCTGTGCACAACTGGCTTCTCTGGGTTTCTCCTGAAGAACAAATGAAAAATGGTTTCAACTCTGACTACCAAGATCCAGTCAGTTTATTGTCAGGTGCACAGATAATAAATAGGTTTAACTGTACAATGGAATTCTTCCTTTATTCTTCTTTCTACAGTGCTGCCTGAAAAATACAAATACAAAGATACAAATAAAACATACACAATAGTGTGCAAAGGGGAACAAAAAAGAAGAAAAGCTATATACATTGAAATGTTATAAAATGATCAGCTTGAGAATTATTGCTTGGTATGTCAGTCCACCCATACCTAGAAACTCAGGTAGTTGTGTTTGAGATTTGATTCTCATTGATAACAGGCCATATCTCAGAAAACCTCGGAGAAACATTTACGGGCCTTGATAATCTTGTGTGCTGCAAAATAAGCTTGAATGCGCTGCAAGTTAATAAATTGGATTAACTCTAACATTTCCATAGCAGATTTCTATGAATATTTTTAAATAGGGTAAATGTGTTGCAGTGAGTGAATTTGGGAGGAAAATTCAGTGCATTTGCTCACAGTATTGTTCATTTTATGCCATAGTTTATTGGAAAAACTGTTAGCGTCATTGAAGCATGAGCTCCCTCCTTACACTGTATATACTTTGCAACATGATGAGAAACAACTAGTTATTCAGGCAGTGCTGAGGTACCTGTGCTGCTTGGCAAGCGTGCTAAATTGGCTTTTGGGAGTGCCAAGCAATCCCCATGGAAGACCATGCTTAAGTATTCAAGGTGACTTGCATAGCAGGGTCACTTTAACTCTTTTCTCTCAACCATTAAACTTTTCGTTCTACAGTGGGTGTGTAGGGCCCTTGTAGTTTGGTCTGATGAAAATTGGACAGGTAAATTGGCAGAGTAAGCTAACGGATCATATTCCACATCCTTTCACTTTCTTCTCAAGTGAGACAATTTGGAAACCAAGGCAAAAGTTCCTGCTGTTGGAGCGCAGGTGGCTCAGTGGGTAGAGGGCGCGTCCATGAACGCAGCGGCCCTGGGTTCGATTCCTGTCCTGGGGCTATTTACTGCATGTCGTCCCCTGTCTCTCTCCCCCACTTCATGTCTCTCTCAGCTGTGCTGTCTAATAAAAATAATAATAATAATAAAGGGGTGAAACCCACAAAAAAATACTTAAAAAAAAAAAACCTGCTGGTGCTCATTTATATTACAAGGAAAGACACTCAGAACTTGTATGGACTTGTTGATGGACAAGATGTGTCTCAGATAAATCCTTAATATGCTTTATTTCCAAACAAGTCTGTGGGAAAAAAATTGCCGCTATATCTGCAAGACGAGACTACAAAGTGCATGACGTATGAACAACATATGAAAGCTGATCGAGCGAGGATGTGAGAGAAATGGGGATTAAGATCTTTTCCACCATCAACGCACATTTGTTCATCTCTTACACATGGAGATTAAACTGTTTTCCATATCCGTAGCTCTGCAGAAGAACAAATGGGTTAACCAATGAGACGTAACAGAAATTGTAATTGCTATTCGTCTCAGGATCGCAAATGGCTTTGGTGTTTGTGTGGTTCATTGCACTGCGTGTGCCTTTGCAAAGGCTGACGTGCATGTTGAATTAAGTCAACATTGAGATGAGACGACTGCACTACAGGAGAGCGGTGGCCCTGTTTGAATGGCGGCTTCGTTAATCTCATTCTACATAGAAGAATGCTTGAATCCATGCTACATGTCCGCGCAATGGTTCTTTGTTCACTGAAGAAGAAGACGTATTTTCCACTCACTGTTGAGAGGTGTTTATTTGTGTCCTCAAACTCAGTTTTGGCTACATGATGTAGCTGAATTGTCCTTCTGAGAGCAGAAGGTTGTGTGCATGAGAAAATGCGCTTTTGTTTTGTCATGGGGTCTTCAATTTTTGGTTGACTTAAATTATTTATCTCTGGACTATTCACAGAAAACACTGTCAAAAGTTTTTTTTAAATGTGTGTTTGGATGAAAGAGTTCCAATAAAAACATAACCTTAATAACCAAGAAAAATAACATGTAAGCTACCTGTAAGGCTAATACTAACATATTTGTCTTGCCCTGAAATGTATTGTTCCATATCACCCTTAATTTATCTTAAATAAGCTGATATCTGCCAATATATGTGCCTGCTGATTTATTGGTCCAGCTCTAATGAGGAGCCTAATTGTATTAGTTACTAAGCCCATTAGTGGCTTGCTTGTGTCCTGTCTTGACAGGAATTAGATTGCATAACTTTGGGTACAACTCCAAAGTTGCCTTCTGTGTTGGCTTGACAACTTTAATTACTGCTAACCTTACATTCATCACTTGGTGTTGTTTAGAGTTGGAGGGGTTTTAAATCTGAGGCGTTAATTTGCACTTTCACAGAGCATATACACTATAT
>JAVQJZ010223575.1:0-17595 GCA_036025355.1 Leiopotherapon unicolor | reverse complement strand
GCAAGCATTATGAGTGAAACATACTTGAAGTATCAACAATATTCAATGCAGAGAAATGGCCTTGAGTACTATTATTACTGATTTTTCATACGTTTAAGTACCATTTACTGTCGAACTTGGTTCAAAGTTCAAAGTTCATCTGACCTACTTCAGGTAACACATATGAGAAGTCATCATTTTCCACAAGCTTACTAGACATTTATTTCCTAAAATCTTAATTCCTGATGTATCCAGTTACTGCAGCGATCGATTAATGAAAAACCGAAGAGGGAGTACCTCCGATTTGTGCCAGCACTTCTTCCGTACATTCAACAGCCTGTAACTCTATGATGCACTTTCAAGGCCGGTGCATATTCTAATTTTGCTGACAAGATTTATAGTAATCACATCTCTCAAAACATGAAGCGGATTCAGTAATGGACTTATTATGATTTATTCATGCAGTGCAAGCGATGAGCTGACAGTGAAGTTGGTCCGCTAATGGTGAAGCACTCAGACTTTTAGCGGCAGATGTTCTGTGTTGCAAAACGCACGTTTTCACGGCGGGCGGATTTTAAGCGGAGATGACATTTACGTTGCTCGTTCGGTATGTCGATTTTTTCACGGCTGTGTGTCAGGCGGCCATCTGGTACATGCCCCCCCCCCCACACACACATCTCAAATGAAATTACACTCCTGCCACTGAAAGGTCAAACGCAGCGCTCTGAGGTTGTGCTCTTTCTCTTGTTGTGCATTTGTCTCTCTCCTCATCAACCTTCATCCACCACGAACACTCCCGCCATCTTTTTTTTCACCTTAATTCTCCATAACTGCTCTTTTAAGCCTCTTTACAGCTCCGACACAGAGGAAGTCTGATTTCTGATGTCTCACTCGCCAAGTAAAAAACCTCTTCCCCTCCTTTGCTCTCTGTTAATCTCTCTCTCTCTCATTTTGTTTTGTTTTTTTGTTTACATGCTTTAGAAGTGATTCCCGTTACGACGGGATTAACCATCGTCTTCACGGGTCACGATGTGGCGGCGCTCTCTTCCCGTTCGCACCGCAGGCCTGGACAGCGAAAAGAGAGGATGCAGAGGCGAAGACGACGGGCGGGAGAGAGGGCGATATTGTGAGCGGGATTATGGGATGAGAGGGATGAGAGGAGGTTAGATGACGGAGCGGAGGGGAGAGAGAGAGAGAGAGAGAGAGAGAGGAAGGAGGAAGGCTCGGTTCTTTTCCTTACAGACGGCCTCGTGTCCAATGAGGCAGCGAGCACTGCCAGCACTTATCAGTTCAAAAAGCCCAGAGCGAGAGAGAGCGGGAGAGAGAGAGGGAGAGATGAAGGAAAGGAAGAAGCGCTAATCTGGGGAGAAGCAGTGAAGCGCCGGAGAATATAGGCCACTGGCCCATTTCTCATTGAGGAGAAAAGAAGATTTGCTGTGTGTAAAAATAGTCCAGTTGATGCAAATATCTTCATCTTTTTCTTTTCTTTTTAAACAATCCACCAGTTTGTCTTTAATTTTAAATCACCATTTCACTCCTTTTCCTCTTCTTCAGGCCAAACTTCATTTCCATCTGTGACATAGATAGATGAAGTCTTGCTCTTCTATTCATTAAAAACTCTTGTCTGTCACTTTAAAAAGTTGACCACATTTGGGGGTTTCTTTGTGGAATAAGAGTAAGTGGAATAAGGAAAAAGAGTAAAACTGAGGAGTGCTGCACGAGTGGCTGCTGCTGCAAAGACGAAGAGGCCGAGACGAAAGAAACTCGAACTACAAACACGCTAAGCAGGCGGAGATTGTTTTGCAGGTATTTAGTCGTACGGCAAATGAATGAGTCAACCTTGAGAATCTGGACGACTTCCAACCATACAGACGTGCTGCGAGTGAGTAAATCCCATGAAAATATAAAAAACAACAACAACAATGAACAAGCATTATCTGTGTAACTGTACTAAATGTGTATTAATCCATGTGTGCTAATCCAGTCCTAAAAACAGTCCCCCTGTCAAATGCAGTTTACTCCTGAAACACTCCTGAAACACGACAGGCTGCTTTTGTTAAAAGTGAAACTACATCCTGTGTTTTTTAATCTTCTGCGGGCTGAATGAGGTGCTGAGAGAATCTGAGACACCCTGAAGTTGTTTTGGTCTTTTCATGAAGCCTGACATGAAGGAAAATATCTCAATTTTCGACGCGCTCAGAGAAAAAGCATCTCCATGACAACAGGATCATGTGAACAGCTTCACTTTGTTTTTGACAAGAAAAAAAAAACTAAAACATAATTTAAATCTTTAAATCACCTGTTCTCTCAGTCAGTTTCATTTGGAAGAACTTTGTAAAAGCCAACATGAACTTTTGAGGGAATTTAATCTTTGTGAGACGCTCGTCATCGTTACGTGTGTTCGGTCAATCAGACCTTCATACACTCTCCCGTTCAGCCTGAATGAAACATGATTATTTGCTGAATGAAGGGCTGATTGAAGCTTCGTGCCATGAAGAGGACTGATGGTGAAACAGCCGGATGCTTGTTGACCCTGTGCTTTATAAAAATAAACAACTATTTCAATTTACCTCTTTTTGAAAAGGAGTGTTGAAGACGTTAATTTACTTGAAGTCTGAAGGGTCAGCTCACCCAAAGTACAAAGTAAAGTCATATTTTCACTCTTATATTTTGTGGTTTTATAGCCGTGGTTTGGCTTTTCCTTTATTGGCTCGGGTTTCTGCTGCTATTCCAAAACAACTCAGCTGAATGAATGAATTTTGTTTCATTGACAAATCATATTTTAATATTTAACTGCAATGTCTTTATTCAAAAATTCAAAAATGTTTTTTGAATGATCCTTTTCTTAATGCTTAGTCCCTAAAATTTGGGTGAAAAGATCCTTTAAACATCCATTTTAAATCCAATTAATCCTCATATTTTATCATAAAATTCACATAATTTACTTCTTTATGTGGCTTATTTTTATTGATTTATTATTTGTATACATGAGCACTAATTTAAATCCATTATCCAACCAAGCATCCTTTTTCTTCCATCTCTGAGCTCATGAATTTATATAGTTTTTATTCACACGCTCAAGAATCTTGACTTAATTTATTCACCCATGTAATGATCATCACATGTGTTTATTTATCTGCTGACATGTTGTTGGTATTTTCCTCCCTCTCATTTTTCTCCAAGCTATGGAGGAACGTCGGTGTGGAGTTTGTGTAGGCAGAGCCAACGATCAGTCCTCCCCAGTGACACACACACACACACACACACTGTGGGCACCGTGCGGATGTGTCCTGCATACAGATACCCCTTATTTTTTGGCACAAGCTTGCGTAAAGCCAGAGGCTAAAGGTCACCGAAAAAGAGAGAGAGAGAGAGAGAAACGCCCCGGGAGACTTTCAGCAACCAAACCAAAGTGTTTCTCTGACTGAACACAAGAACAAGTGCACAACTTGAATCTGTGAGTGAATGCTGATGAAAAAAAGAGTCTTCTGACGCCATCGTATCAAACCCTGCGACTCGATAACCTGAGTGCATCTTTGCTTTTCCCCTGGGAGCAAAACAACTGATAAAATTAGGACTGAAATGAACATGAAACACACACATTACGGCTGTGAGAGACGCAGTGTTTAAGACCTTCTGAGGCTCAGATGAAAGAAGAAAGGAGATGTTTAGAGGCGCTGCAGGCGGCGGGTTGCGTGCCGCGGAGACCTGGCCGGGACCGACCAGGCGAGGCTTTACTTCCTGCCGTCGCCATGGACACGCTTCCTGGCCCCGGGTTTAGGGCGGCGGAAAAAACAGCAGCCGCTAAGAGAGGAGAGAGAAAGCAGAGAGGCTGGAGGGGAGGAAAAAAAAAGCAGCAGCTGGACTCTGCATCGGAATTAAAACTGGAGCTAATCCCTCCTGCATTGTTCAACGCCGGCCTCCTCCTCTTCCCTCTCTCTCTCTCTAACTCTTTCCCTCAGGCCGTCATGGAGACACATTTTGCAGACAGAGGCTCTCGTTTGTCGAAGCAAAATAAGTAAAGAAGATGCTTCAAACAGTCTCCACATTAGGCTTTGATAACGTTGTTACTGTGCAGGCCACACGAGTGACATAAAAATTATGTATATGTTTACATATAAATGCATCTAATATACTGTATATACATGTGAGCAAGCAGTGCACATGATCAGCAGATACAGAGCAACATTATTAATTTAGATCTGTGGTTCAGGCCACACAAAGAGTTTTAATCTGGAGTTCATCTTCGTTTAGCTCTGTTTTGGTCTCCACCTCCTCCTAAGACAAAAATCGTCCAGTGACTTTTAGCTGTCTGGTGGTGGCAGAGAAACAAGGTTCATGAGAGCTGTGAGAATCAACCAATGCCATAAACCACAAACCATAAACAATAAGCTATCCATCGCAAGCTACTTTTGTTTTTTTGCAAGAATTAGGTGAGAAAATAAAGAAAAATCTGTCTGCACGGCAAATATGCAGCTATACAGCACACAGCTGTTTAGTTTAGCTTAGCACAATGCTAGCCTGGCTCTGTCCAAGGGGAGTAAAATGTGCATGCTTGAACCTTCAGATCTCACTGGTAATGAATCTGGCTGGATTTCAGTATCAAAAAAGCAAAAAGTAGCTTCAAACACAAGCACAAACATTACGTAAGCAGCTAATTAGTCTTTATCTTGCATTACTTTTGTAAAGGTCCATCACATATCGAGCCTTTTGCAGCCTTTAAAGCCTTTTGTATTGCTCTCTCTGCAGCAGTGAAAGTCTTCATATATACTGTACGCATGAATAGCTGTGTGAATGCGAGCGGCTGCGCGTGCCGCACACATGTGGACGAGCGCAGAGAGTGCGTGAGCGAAGAGACACAGAGCGAGTTCGTCCATCCCCTGTCGCCAGAGCTGCCTTCTGCTTAATCTAAATTCTAAACGGCAAACGCTTCGTCACGGCTGCAGGGAAAAAAAAAAAAGACCAGATGGCCACGACTAAAACCAGAGCGAGTGGCCAGATGCAGAGTGTGCAGGGATGCAGGAAGAGATACCGGCAGCGTGAAAAGGAAGAGGAATAAAGACCGACATGGAGGATATGAAGGGTTAGAGCATGTGCAGAAATACCAGGAGGGAGTTATCGAGCTCCCACGTGGGTGAACACACACATACAGAGAGACGACGGTGGTGTGTACTTCCTCTAATCAAAGCAAAGCCCTGTTTATTCTGAGACAAAACCTCATGGCTCGGTGACCCCGCGGTGTCAGTGATTCGGGGCCAAACGAGTCGGTGACGGCGTGCAGTCACGCAACGCACCCCGCCGACGCCCAACCGCCACGCCGCTTTAATTCCCTAATCCATTAAAATCCTGCTTCCACGCGGCTAAGCTACCGTAAGCAAGTCAGTAACCTTCGGCGCCTGATAAGTCGGCACAGTCAACAGGCATTACAAGCTGTTTATGCTGTTTAAGGTAGCTGTAAGCCGCCGGTAATGTCATTTCCTTTTGTTTTGATGGTGCAGGTGTGAGGTGTCGAGTGGAGCTTTTCGACGCTTTATGTTGTTTTGCCCCCTTTTGAAAGTTATAACAGAATTTTCTGACTTTTTATAGACAAAATGATAATGGATTTATCAAGGAAAAACATGTCTTAATACACTTTTTTTGTTTTTTTTTAAAGAAATATGCAAGAAATGGGATCAAATAGACAAAATTGCAAGACACATCTGCACACTTCATATGGTGTACAAGCTTTGGCACGAAAAAAGTGAAGACACGGCGCTCAAAGGGAATAAATCTCGATTCAGCCACGAAGCGTCCGCAGGTCACACACACTGCCCCTTCGAGGATTATCTGACACACATCCTGATGATAAATAACCAGAGAAAAGGTATCTCACGTCGTCTCAGCGGTAATCCGATGGCACTGAAGGGGAGTGAGATCACGTGCTGGTCTGTGAGCTGCCTCCAAAAACGTCGGGAGTGATGACAACTTATTGCATCATGCAGCCTGACAGCACATCCCTGGATAGCGAAAACATGTTTGTGTCCATGTGTCTGATGTGATCGATTCAGCATTTGAAAAGAGTGACTTTGAATGTTAAGATACAGCAGCGGGGGTGAATGATCTCCTGATTATATTCAATGTGACTGCTGCTAATGATATACAGTAAATCACATTCAACAGACATACAAATCACATGTTTTCATTGTCATTTTTCAACTAAAATGCACCAAAATCTGGCATTTGCGTTGATTACTTTCACTCATTCTTAACACTAATAAATTCATTTGCAGAATTCCCTCGAATGAAGCGTCACACTGTGTTGGAGAAGCTGTGCGTCTTGTTTTATGACAACATATCAACTGTTTGAGAGAAACGCCCGAAACAAGCAAATGGACCGGAAGTAAACGACATCATCTCACCTCACTGCCTCCCGCACCTAATGAGGTTTTTAAGACCGAGTGCATGATTAAACGGCCGTTTGAAACGTACAGTCATCATTTCAGTGCATCGGACGCGGCCTAACGTGATCTTGACTCTCATGCACTGTGACAGTTTGTGTTCACGACGACGGCGGCGGACAGAGACGTCAGCGGCAGCAGCGGTGGGGAGCAGATTTGAAAAATCATGGAAATGTATGTGTGTCGTGGATGCTTCATTAGCGTTTGGGCTTTATGGAAGATAAAAATATCTTTGTGCCTCTGGGAGGAGAGAGGACGAGGAGGGGAGGGGCTGGCGGTGTGCGTTCACGAAATGAGGATGCGAGAGTTTTTCCTGCGTTGCCGTGAAACGTGTGCGCGTTTGTGATTCTGTTTGTGCACGAGCGGGGCTGCAACGGCGCCTCCGTTCGGAGCGAAACTTGAAGGCAAGGATGTGACAAAAGGTGCAAAATCGCGAAGCTGACGTCAGCCGCTCCAGACGCCCCGCTGTGAAGTCAAAAATATCTCTCCTCCTCATCTCTGCGCCTCCTTCGCTCCCCGGCTTCTCCCTCAATTCTTCTTTTCCCACTCCTTCATCAAAACCACACTGCAGGCTTTAGTAAGCGTGTGTGCAGCGGCCTGTAAGCACGAGTGTTTGCAACCACAAGAGCAGAAAAAAAGAAAAACAATGAAGCAGAAATGAAGAAACTTTGGAAATTTAACCCAAAAATGTTCATATGTCTACATATATTTAAACAATTCAACCATCTAGAACCACACTTCTCCTCCATCTCTGCTTTTCAGCCTCATGCAGGAGCGTTTCACCGACACACTGCGTGACTAACACACCTTTCTCTGACCTGCTCTGACGATGAATGAGAGACTAAATTGAGCATCATTACGCCAAATTGCACTAATTTCAGATCCACTCGTTTTTCACCGCGACCCGCTGGAAAATTATGGTGTAGTAAGAGCTTTTTAACAACTGGCTGTCGTGTCTGAAATGGGCGGTTGAGCTGAACGGTAGAACGAGCGGGCCAAAAGGCTCGAGATGCTGGATGCTGCTTCAGACCTGAATGCCACAGGAATGAGCGAAATTCAGGATAAGAGCGAAGTCCAAAATCTGCCACGTTAAACTGAGCTCAGGCCGACAGAGAGACTGCCGAAGAGTTCAGACTGTTTACAAAGTGAAACAGAGTGAGAATAAATCTGGGAGATGAACCTGAAGTGTCATTTACTAATAATATGTTGTTTTGTGTGCGAGCTTTATTCCCTTGAAAGTGCTGGTGTGAGTTTGATTATCATAAAGATAAGAAAAGGATGATGAGGTTTGTTCTTGCTTCCAGTGTTAAGAAAAAGACTGCATGAAGGCACAGTGAGTCAAACCCACAAAAAACACTAAAATAAATCACAAACAGTAAATACAAACTCTTCTCTGTTTATAAAAGTTATACTGAATACAATGGAAACCAATGGCAGCCTACTTACAGGGAGATCAATCTAAGAAAATCTGTAAAAACTATGAATATTTCCAAAATACCTGTTTATATAATTTAAGAAAGTTGAATAAAAGGAAGGATGTAAAAGGAATAGTTTCATATGAGCATTTAAAATCAATTTGTGGTTTTCACTGGACTGCAGTCATTTGTAGGTATGTTGCCAAAGCATGCAAAATCCTGACAGAGGTTGTTTAAGGTCCACATTTTCCACTATTCCTCTTCAAATCCAGGCAAATCCCAATCCCAGTATTTCAACAAAGTAATCAGGATTACACATTTTGCCACTGAAATCAGCAGGCACGCTTCGGAGGCGAGCGAGAAAAGCAGACAGACAGGCCGACAGGTGGCCAGGTAGTCGAGCTTGAAAACTAATTAAGAGCCAGAAACACTGAGACACAGTCGGCCTGCGGGGAAACACTGTCGGATGTTTTGATTGGTTGTCCAATAATCAAGAAAATCACACAGGAGTCTGGCTGGTTTTTCTTGTGATGGGCTTGATGTGTGTGTGTTTGTGTGTGTTCAGGGAGCGCTGAATTAAAACGACAAGCAGAGAGAAGCCTGAGGGAGAGGACGAAGGCGAGGAGAGGGGAGGCTGTTAAAACTCGAGCCGCCTGGTGTAAGTCGCGTTTCCAGTGAGCTCCGACTCGTGTTTAAGACGCCGCTACAGCCGGTCTCCTGATGAGAAGATGAGAGCCAGATGGCAGAGCAGTCACCCTAATGGCATCTCATTTCCTCGAGAGGTTGAAGTTCACAGAACAAATTCATCATTTGAAGAGGCGAGAGGTGAAAGGACTAATACTCCACAGACGGGAAGCAAAGCAGGCACATTCATTTTCACCTAAAAAGCTGATTATGGAGTTTAAAGCCTCCCTCAATCCTAAATTTAACCACAGCGGAGCAGCTGAGTGAAGCACAGGCACAAGGTGAAAGAAACGAGGTCCTTTAATCACCCAAATCTCTGAGTAAATACACCAAACATCACACATGAATGATGTCTGATGCATTTAAGATGATCCTACGGGAGGATTTTCTTTTTAAAGTCCTTTGTTTGTCATTTCGGAAACATAGTAGCAGCTCTTAAAATACATCTAGAGACGCTCAACTGTGAATAGTTGAGTCGGTGACACAAAAAAACGAAGTTCAACAGCAAATAAACAACTCCTCCGTGTTTACTTACGATTGAAAGACACAAGTCTTGATTACAGCTTATGAAGCCTTAAATACGAGTTTACGAGAGGCACCTAAAGGCAGCACTGCTCAAAAAGGGGGGAACAAGCTGGTTTAAAAATGGAAGTTAAAGTCTAATAGCTCTTGATTGCATTTTTTGCATCAGATTTCTGTCTAAATGAGCACCATAACTCTTATGTTTGCTGTTTACTGAACAAATAATTTGTGATGAAAACATGCAGCTGCTGCGTGAGGTTCAATGTCGATGATTATTTTCCTTATCGAACAATGTTTTGATCATTTTCTTATTGACAGATTAGTTGTTTGGTCAAAAAATGGTGAAAAATATTCACAAATTACACAAATGTGAGAATATCTTATTTATTAATAGATATATATATCTCTTATAAAATGACTCAAAGGGATTAATCGACGGTGGTGTTGTTTCAAAGTCTGCGTCCCCTCTGAGGCGTGTTTCCCCCAAACTTCAACCTGCCAAAACACATCCCCGACTCCAGCTGTTTTCTGAGAAGCTCGACCGCCCCTGACCCCGACCGCGCTGCAGGAAACGCTGCTCGATGGGGAACCACGTCTCCTCCTGAACATGACCCACTCAGCTGTTTACATCAACGTTTCCCTCTGAAAAAAAACTCCTGTCTCATTTTGAAATGTGATATTCAGGTTTTCAGGTCTTCTTTTTTTCTTTTTTCTTCTTTATTTTTTATTACTTTTAATCTTATGAGAGGTTGCAGTTTAATAAATACTGTTTGCGTTAGATATTAAGTGTAATTCTTTTAATTCTGATGAAAATGTACAAGATAAAGACAGTGACGAACTTCCTGGGCAACTGATCAGACTTTAAGAAACATTAACTTTTATTTCTTATTTTCATGCACTGACTGATTTTATGCAATCAGGTTTTATTATTTACTTAATGCTCTGCAGTATCTTTCCAAGAGTTTGATGAGACTTTCACTGCTTCCATGAAATTAGCTTAGCATAAAGAGTGGAGACAGAGGGAAACAGCTAGCATGGCCTGCCGCTCGTAGTGACAGGGAAGAGATAATCAGGCCCATAAGAATGTATAAACGCACAAAATGTCTCCTCTACACGACTATCGAGACGTAACGTGTTAATGTGTGAGCTTTAGGAGAATTTCATTGTTGCTCTAATGAACTGAAATAACCAGTGACCATTAAAAGGTGTTTTTCTTTCAGCTTTCCTCCTGAAGAGAGATGTTACACTTCAGGTGACGTCAGCGCCTGAATCCCCCCCACCCGAAAAAAACCCCCACACACGTCTCATTTTCCTTTTCTCACATTGACACAATCTCCAACACCTTTTCTTCCATCCAGCCCACCTTTATCTTGCCGCTTTTCTTCCTCCATTCACTCCCCCGAACATCTCCGCCACCTCCACCCTCTCCTCTCGTTCACTCTTATTAGCACATTTCTCTTTTTTCCCCATCGTGTTGCTCACGTAATATCACACGTTCTGTTTTTTTAATCCCCCCGTTTCTCATCCTAAGACTCTTCTTCTACTGTCTGTTGTGTGCCGACCTGCCCCTCTTTGTTCTTAATGTTTTAATGTCTCTCTCTGACAGACATCGCACTCCGGAAGTGAAGTAAATCGAGCGACCACAAGCTCTCCGCGAAAGGGAGACTTTGGTCTAAAAATGAAACTTCCACTTTCAGAGTCAGAGCTTTTGTATCCTGCTCTTGTTATTGTCAGATGTGTCAGACTGTCAGATACGAGCATCAGTGAAAATATTCAAATTTGGTAACCGAGTGCCACTTTCTGTTTGTTTGATGCACATTTACGGCCATAAATAAGATTCTTGATTCTTTTACACATTTATTTGTTGTGCTCCTGCAGAAAAGACTCACTTCCTGTCCTCTGCCATTGGTCGCTGGGGACTTTTCTCCCCCAACTTGAACCTCTCAGGCAGCATTTCCTCCCATCTGTGAGATCAGCAGACTTTTTCAACAACTTTTCCCTAAAGAAATAATTGCAAAATATGCTTATTTTGCTTTCTTGCCAAGAGTTGGATGAGCAGATCGAACACCAGCCAAGAAATATACATTTATGTAGTTCATGCACGAAACTTTGTGTGTTCACATAAACACATTGACATAAACATATTGACATAAACAATATGTAATGTGAGGCAGTGATTTTTTCCAACCATTGGATTGAACCAGACAGAGCTATTTCCAGTACTTACGTTATGCTAAACAAAGCTAAGCTAAATTAAATGGCTGCTGGCTGGAGCATCACATTTAACTCTTGCCAATAAAGCAAAACAGCTAAATTTCCGCAAATATCAAACTCGTTTTCAACAATTTTGGCAAGTTTGTAGTCAAGGTTAAAAATGAGACATGGTGGTTTATGAGGACATAATGTTCAGACTGTCCTTTGAATTCGTCCCTCTGAAGGCTTTATGGGAGTCAAATGTCAGCTGTCCTATCGAGCTGGATTTGGCTTTGGGGGTCTCGAATCCTCAAGCAGACACACCTGTTTATATCTGCTCTCCAACCCTGAAAAACAACGCCAACCACCTCCGCCACACACTCGGTGCACTCCCTTCCTCTCTCTTACTCTTTGTCTCTCAGCAGTATGCAAAGCAAAGGCAGAGAAAAAAAAAAGCACAGGGGGCCAAGCGACACACACACCGGGGTCAAAATCACTTAGACAGACATGCAAAGCGATGCTGATAAAACAGGCCCCGGTCTGACTTTGATGGTGGCGAGTTCATTTCCCACTCACTCTGCACACAGCACCTTTGCATAAATAACTGCAAGCAAAAAAAAAAAAAGAAAAATGTTCCTGTTTGGCTCTTGACTGATCCCAGATGGAGAAATAGCAAGATGGAAAAAGGCTGCTGGAGCATTTGGACAAGGCGGGGGGAAAAAAAGGCGGCGGGGAGGGAGAAAAAAACGCTCGCTCACGTGTTTGGAGATCACGCCGACGAGCTTCCGCGCCTTTATTCTGAAGGATACACGCGGAGGGGAGATAGCTTTTCTGCTGCAACATCATCCGCTGCACATTGTCGCAGCGTGTAGGTGGATTTGTGTGTTTTTCAGGTCTCCCCGTTTGACAGACACCTGCACAGGCCCGAGTTCTCGCCTCTTTTCCGAGCTGTTATCGGCGCGTCAACATTGTGCCTCCGACAACAACAACGTGTTTCTCTCCCCTTATTGTTGGCCTGTGGTATTTACGAGTGTGAAGCATATGCGGGAGTGTTAGCCTGCGACTCGGGGTTTGCTCAGCGCTGCCTGTCGCCGCCTTTACAGCAGCTGCTGTTTCGCCTGTTGGGGAAGAGATGGAGAATTGCAACAGGAATGCAACTCACCCAAGAACTTTTCTTTAGTCCAAATTCAGGCTGTTTACACTTTAGTGTTTCCATTGTATGCAATTTTATGCTTTTTACTCAGCCTTTATCCTTAACCATTACAATATCTCATACTCTTCTTATTTCAATGTTTAAAATTTGAATTTTTCTTAACTTGAAGGATTAAATTTCCTTTATGTGTTTATATTCTCCTTCTCCTCCTTGGATCAGCTGGAAAATGCATCATCACAAGGCCGAAAACTTCCCTCAGGACAGACGCTCTACAAACATATGCTGATCCTACAGTCCACAATGCATTGCTGCAGATTAAACTATCCCACCGGATGTAAAGCAGTTCAAATGAGCTCAATCTGAAACATCTACAGCAGTAAAATGCAACATGCACATGAACGCAGCAGTGATATTGATCCCGACACATCAGATAGAAAGTAAAACATTGACAACAAACATTTTACTGCACAATGAAAACTTTTACTTTTTATACTTTAAGTACAGTTTCCTCTTTTTTAAATGCAGGACAAGTTCTTTTCCTTAAGCAAAGGATGTAAATACTTCTTCCACCACAGGAAAACAGCTGCACTTAGAGGACAAAGGTAACGATCCACACACATGCACATGTTTAAACACTTGAAAGAGTTTTTAGAGAACAAAACATCTTCAGCTTAAAGTATTACTCCACCCTAAATTTAAGCGTTGACTGCTTGAATTCAGTCTGTTTTAATGGATTGCAAATTATGACAAGATTTCATGTATGTTCAGTTTGAAAATCCTTTCACATAGCTGGACATGAACACACACACACACACAGTTACACAGCAGGCCTCGGTCCGGATGCCGACATTCTCCACAGCGATAATGGGGCTGCGTCCCACTGTAATGCACAGTTCACTGAGGCTGGCCCGGCTCCAGATGGAGAGGCAGCGGGGAAAAGGAACAGGATGCCATAACCTCGCCTCACACAGTGGACAAGAGCCACAGCTGCAGACGCACACACATACACACACATATACACAAGGATAAACAGGCCAGAGCACCCACGCCTGCATCAACCCACATGAATGCTTGTATCTGACGGACGTGCTCCACATCGCTGCCGTTTTCGTGATAACGCAGAAACAGACGTTCACACATGACGTCACACACACACGCCCTTACACTGCGCACTTCATGAGGAGTGTTTGCTGCAATCACGCAGCCCCGCTGACTGACGGGAGCTGAGAGTAAAATGTGGAGGAGTGTTGTGTCATTCGTCGTCAAAAACTAATAATGTTATTCCGCCTCGTCCTGACCTCTTTACAGTCCCGCTGGTTTACTCCCTCGGAGGCACGATAGGTGGGAAAAGTGGGGTTTATAGCAAAATGTGCAGTGTGAGCTTTTCAATTTTTACAATGTGTAATTAATTACTTGTTAATTACTAAATTACAGTTGTTGTTGTTCAGATTCTGCATTCAGCTGCTTCACTGGTAGAAATCCTCTTAGCCACAATTCAGGAATGTTGGTCAGTCCGCCGCAGACGCATTGGCATCAAGTGTGGTTTGGATATTTGCATCTTGAGTCACCACCATGTAGGTTGGCATTTGAGGTTTTAAATGAAATATCCAAACAGTTGTTGGATGGGTTGGCATGAACTGTGGCACACATATCACGTCTTATCCAGCCATCTATAGCTGGAACCAATCCAGCTGTCATTAGGTCAGCCAGAGGGTTCATGTCGGATCTCCAAATGAATTATGATAACTTTAGTGACCGCTTCAGTTTCCATGGAGCACCTTCAGGTCATCGAGTCAAAAGTTTAATTTGTCCAATGCTCTGGTTTATATCCTGCAAAACTAATGACACTGCTGTACCTTGTGTTTAGGTTTTGTTTGCCAGTATTTGCATGCTAAACTGAGATGGTTCATGCTGCTACCAAATATCAAACATTGTAAACATCTGCATCGTTGTTGCAAGCATGTTAGCGCGCTGATACTTTCATAAAGCTGCTCGCACGACTGCAGACTCTTGATCTGGTTAATCAGTTTGCACTGCATCTTACAAGAGTGAACTTTTTCAGCAGCAGAGCCCTTTTAAATAAGATGCAGACGAAGAGAGCACCAAGTCATGGTTTCTTCACAACACGACGCCCATTAACGGAGCGAAAGATCCGACGTCATAGTTGCTCTCTGAACCTGTGAACTCAGCAGCAGTTCCTCTCGCTGCACAGTAATGAGATAATTAAGTTGCGATCTCGAGATAAACTGGCTTTAATCCATTTAACTCAAAAGCAAACATCAACAACATGTCAGCTGAGCCCAAATCTCGCCATGAACGACTCTTAAAGCAGTGATCACAGCTGCTGCGTCATGACGCTGATGTACAGTGATGTTTTGCTGCTGTTCCTTTTAATTCGCTTTTGTCTTCCTCTGCTGGGTTTGAGCGCGTACACACACTTTGCTCGCACACTGAAAGGCATTAAAAACACACACACACACACACAGTGCACATTTGAGACGTCGGGTTACATAACAGCAACTCTGTGCCTCTTTGTTTGTCTCATTTTCTGCAGGACTCAAAAGTACCAGGCGGTGGGATAACATATTTTTAGATGGTGTTAACTCCCATGTTCCTTTTATCTACTGTAACACTTATCTAACAGAATATTGTTCCGCAGCATCATCAACATGCCGGCTAATGCTGCATTTCTTACACATACGTTTGAATTTTAGAGCAAAGATTTGACCAGTATGGACTTTTATGCTAATTTTCTGCATCTATTTTATGTTTTGTACACAATATTTGACCATTTTTGTCTCTTTTGTCTTTTCCTTCCATAGTCTTCAGATCTGAAATAACAAAATCTCACTGGTTTGATTAACTGTGGCCATTTTACTGCCCAAAAGAAACCCATAAAACGGTTTTAGCTGAGGTAAAACTTCTCAAAAAACACATTAAAGCAAGGAAAGAGTTATAAAGTTCACATTTGGACAGTTATATTTTTAGGGATATGATATCACTGCTTTGATTTTTTAAAAACAATCCAGCAAAATCCACCTTGATTTGGATCCTGTTGGTAAAATATCTTAAAACAGTATGAAAACTTGCATAATTGCAAAGTTGTGTTTTATTCGAGGAGTTTGGAATTACTGTTGAGCTTGAATCATCAGAAAGATGAAAAAGGAGGTGGGCGGAGGTGCGTCGACGCCCTGAGCTTCAATGCACAGAAACTGCCACTAAAACACACACACACACACACACACACACACGATGAATCTTAGGGAAAAACCGTGGCGGAAAGAGACATGAAATGAAGAGAGAGAGAGGAAGGAGACGAGGATGAGGGAAAGGTCGGGAGGAAGGAAGGAGGAAGGACGGAAGGAGGGGTGGGCGGGGTGTCGTCTGAGTCATCGCAAGTTACAGCCATCATCTGAGCCGAAAGGAGGAGAAGAGACAAGACGCACACACACACACACACACACACGAGGAGACACAGAAGCAATCTTTAATGGCAGCTTCTCTTTCACTAACGGGGACGTGGAGTCAAACGGTCAGAGACTGTGGGGAATGGCTGTCTATATTAGAGCTGTTGACCCTTCTGTGACACACACACACACACACACACCCTTGCACACACATATAAATGGGCCTAAGTCTCCGAACAGTCCATTAGAGATTAAACAAGTTGTTCAGTCTCTGTTTCAGACTCCGGGCGTGACTCAAAATTTCAGATTAGTCTGCCTGCTCGTCCATCTCCTCCCTCTCTTCCTCTTCCTCCTCTCCCTCACCTTCTCCCTCTCCACCACTCGGCCCTCTCTATGGCTCCATTAGCAGATTAAGCACGCGAGTACCGAGAAGGAAGACGAGGTGTAATTCAGAGGAAATGAAACTCGGTCCATCACCGTGTGTCGGGGGGCACGTTACACACCTAACGTGGCCGCCTCCGTCGCCGCTGCACATCAACGCTCTGTTATGGATCTCTGTAATAATGCAGCGGCGGATGAATTCGCTGCAGGACTCCGCGCACGGTCCTGCTATTTTCTCCTACGCGTTATTGAGGTAATAACTCACAGTTAAACGAGAGCTCCCGTCGGCGGAGCAGGCCGTGTTGCTCCTCTCAAAAACCTGTTGACTGACGAGAATTTCGGTAATTGTCAACCTGCAGATGGCGACAGAATCAAAGGATCACCAAAGCGGGTTGGATACGTCATCTGGAGACCATGAATGTACGTGGCAAACTTCATCCAAATGGAGAAATTTCGTTATAAAGCAGAAATCTTGACCTGAACTTGCTGGAAGTGAAGTAAGAGGATCAGTGAAGTCATTAGGATTAATCCATCCGACTCCATGCAGATCTGCCACTCTTATTCTCATTCATAATTCCTGAATTTACAGAAAACAAGCTTTTTCAGACACGCGGTACAAAGTAACATAAGGAGCAGCTACACGGCCATTAAAGTACCTCATAATTACAGCGAGGAACGACTTCAAAGGCGTTGCTTTTTCACCACATCATTACCGACACCGACGAGGAATTATTACAAGATGTGGCAGCAGAAGAAGGATATCATTATGAAAGTTTGATAATTAGCGCCTTGGTTACCAAAGCGCTCGTCTTAGCGACCAAAGAGGCTCACAGCAGCGCCGTCTTTATATGGTAATTATCGGTATGGCTGAAATGTTGCTTTCATCGCTGAGATCGCTCAGATTCACTTACTGCTTATGCAGCGCAGCCATTAAAGATCCATTTGCTCAATTAAACATCCCCGTTGTCCTCCTAATGCCAGACCTGATGCTGCGCGAGGTCTTTGAAAAGGAGCTCGAACATCATGTCGGAGTGAAATTGATGTTCGCGACTTGATAGTTTCCCGCCCGTCCAAAAAAAAGAGAAGAGCACAATAAGAGCATCAGTGCAGGATGACAAAGAGGTTTTTGTGATGATGGAGCAGACAAACTACAAAAATCCTGAGTAATGACATCACACATCATATTACGAACAATAACGACACTAATACTAATTTAATGACACTTTATCAGTTTTATGTGTCACCAGCTTAGCTAACCAGTTTAAGTAAATTAGGTTAAAACAACTATGTAAAATATAGAAAATGTCAGAGTTCACCACCCAACACCGATTTTTCTACAGACGTCTCCCCTGCCTGCTTTAACTTTCTTTATGCAAATGAATCAGATAATCAGATAATAATGATACTGTTCACGTTTATCAATA
>JAVQJZ010223574.1:0-12541 GCA_036025355.1 Leiopotherapon unicolor | reverse complement strand
CCGCTATAGTTGATGCTGTTTCTAACCTAAAAGATATATGCTTTTTTTCCTCATTTCAAGCTTTTTAAGATATCTCTGAGTGACAGTGTGTAGGAGCAGATTTTCATCTGCCTTCTGGTGTCAGTTCACTCCAGTCCATCAAACACAGCACTTTTCCTCAATATCACTGTCATGCTCCCTGACTAATTTCTCAGTTTGCTTTGAGGAACACAGCAACTGAATCAAGCCAGCAGAAGCACAAAGTCTGTGAGAAGCACTATTTTAGTGCAATAGTTTCACACATGGTAACCTTGCCACCTTAAACTGGCTATCTCTGCATAGAGATGGAGTGGAGCTCTTATCGTAGCCCCATCCATAGGCCTTTTAGTTTTTACTGAGGGAAGCGCCATTATTTGTGGTTATGTCACCAGAGCAAGGATAACAACACCTTTTGAGGTAATAAAAAACAAATAACAGCATGAAGTTATCCATTAAAATGCACTGTCCCCAGTATCTTGGATTCTGTCATCAGAATTTGGATAATACTTATTGAAACCATAAGGCTTTACGATAAATGCAACTTGGCCATATGATGGCAAAAGTCTTCAGTGGAGGCATTCCCCTTGGACTCTAGCTGCTCTCGGAGGAGGTGGGCGGTGCTGTGGAGGACGACCTCCGTCGGGACACTGACTGTGAGCGCTCAGGGCTGTGTTTGTCATAAGGCTGGAGCTGCACCTCCAGGAAGTCCCTGTGCTGCTGGCTGATGACCTGACTGATGAGTCCTGGCAGAGCCTGCAAGTTACTCAGTAGAGTCTCCAGCTTTGTCTCCAGCAGGGCAATCCTCTTCTCCATGTCCTCTCCTCTCTCATTCAAGTCCGATATCATGTCATACATGATGTTCTGAGTCTGGAACAGGGGAGAGGAAACACACTTATCATGGTCATTTCCCAAATTGGTGTTATTTTTAATGGACACTGTTATATGTGTCTATTATTAACACGCAGGAACACAGATAAAAACACAAGCTGAATATGCAGTTCAAAGTGCTTTGAGCTCATTCTGAAGAGGAGAGGAAGTAGAAGAGGCTGTGATCTTCACATCAAGTCTTTTTAAACATGTTCTGTTCAGCCTGACTTTGAATAAAAGAAAAGAGACATATGAATAGAGCTTCAATTAACAACTCTTAATTGTCTGACACAAACCCAATTAAAGGACAGCTTCTCATTTTTTCAAGCCTGCTTGAGAACAATACTCACGTACACAGATGTGCATTGAAAGCGTTCATTATCACTGCAACAACAAGTGACAGTTTAATTTCTTTTTTGCGCTTTAACAGAAAGTAACGCAAAGAGGGAGCAGATACACACTTGTCTGTACTTCTTGATTTGTTTAACCAGTCATATTGGCATCATATCAAACTTTAAAATGAGTTTGTACACACCCCAAATTTAGTCTCCTATTACTTACACTGAAATTCCTCTAAAATCTCTTTTGTGTATGAAGGAGTCAAAACAATCACTTACAGTGTAAAAAAAACCCTCTTTCAATGCACATATAAACGTGTGGGTCTTATTTTCAGACATGTTTGAAAAAATGTGACTATCCTTTAATCTCAGCATCTACAACAAAATGCCAAATGGGGTAGCTGATCAGTAAAACAAAGAAAATATCAACATGAAAACTCAGTCAAACAGATGACTGATTTCACAGGTAAATGTTTTTATTGTGGTACAGTCACGGAGTTCATTTTGTTCACCGCAGTCTCCCACCGCCTGTCTCATCTCATCGTCCTCCGGTCTTCACGGGGCAGAGGTTGAAAGGCGGAAAGTAAGTTCCACATTAGAAAAAAGTCGAGGGAACATCAGGTTATTTTTAAACTAAACACTTACAACCTTGAGAACCTGCAGTTTTCTGTTAAAGGCTGGCTGAGAAGGGGAGATTTTATACGACTGGTTTACAAGGGCCCATGTTTCCATGCATACTAGAGCACATTAGCCTGTGACCTTGAGTGGACAGGAAATGTGATGTTTTCTGCTCTTCTGACGCATCACCCATCTGTTCAAAGTACACAGTCGACTGCTGCATTTTAGCTCCCGAGGTGCTGTCTTCAAAAATAGTCAACAACACACCAAGTAATCCATGTCACATTTCGAATGAGGTGTGGGAGTGATGCTGCTGCGGGGCGGTTTCTGAGGTATTATTCAGTGGGGGACTAATAATCCCTGGCAGCCTAGAGGCGATGCCATCCATCACTTACCTTGTCCTCTCCTGATTTGGGGCGGGAATAATGGGATGGGTTGTTTATGTGAATCAGCGAGCTCTAAAGTAGCACTGACGCCGCTCGACCTGACAGCTAGTGGAGACTGTTGTTGTATTACTTACACTAATCTAATCCCTGATTTCTTGTCAGATTTTGCAGCGGATTCAACATTCAACGCTGTTCACACATCTGATTCTGTCTCTGACTAAGATATTAATTGTAACCTGGTACAGGCCTGCGTCTGAACTGAACTAACACATGTCTGGGGCCTCATCTGTAAATCATGAAATGTAACAAGAACACATTAAATAGTGATGGCAGAAAATGCTAGAGACCGAGAAAAGAGGCCTTGCAAACCACGAGGGAACAAATATCATAAATAGAGGATGAAACTGTTGGAGCAAGAATATACGCCGTTATTATAGATCCACTTCAGCTGTACAATAAAACTGCAAATTGACACCATAAACCCATTTCTGGACAAGACAATGAGAGAGGAGGAGGGAGGAGAGTGGTAGGGATTGTTTCAAACAGCAGCTCGAGTGAGCAATTTTGCAATTTGAGGACATTATTCAGCCTGAATGGCACGGTGAAGAAAAAGCTGTGGGAAAGAAATACAGCAATGTCGAACCAAACATTGCATCCCTTACGTGGGGAAAAAACCCCAACAAAAAACGATATTAGATTGCAGGAGAGATAATGAGTTAAGGGGATACACTGTGATCTGAGGAATTTCACATTGCACTGCAGTGGCGATGCAGCTGCCAATGATATGTTCAGCTCTATTTAGCTCCATCTTTCCACTGGGAGCACGAGGGGACAGAAGCCACGCTGCCCTCTTATGGCAACACACTCTTATAACAGCGATTAAAGATCCAGCTGAGTGGCACTGGCGGCGAGCCACCTTTATCCAATGTCACATCCCATCTCTCGCCGCCGTTTTGCAGCACGAGGTGGTTTGGCAATATTAACTAATACCTTTCATGACACGCTGGCTCGAATCCAGCTTGACTGTGGTGTACTTTTGAATGTCAAAGCGCTCGGCCCCCTCTCTCTTTCCTCCCTTTCTCTGCCTTTACTTCTGGCTGAATCATCAGATCACAGTGTGTCTCCCTTCCCAGGTTACTGTTTCTGCTGTGTCAGACTGGCGCGCTGCCTGGTCTTTCCCTAAGGTTTGTCAACTTCTGTTAAGTGCATCTGGAGACAAACATCAGAGAATACATAAAGTGAAAAACGGCACAGACACAAAAGGGATTTCTTGTTACTGTCATTCAGTAATTTCCAGGAGGACGTGTCCTCGGGATAGACATTTACACTGTGAAATAAAATGAAGTCATTATTTCAAACCCAACAGATGAGAATCTCAGGTGAGTGCAGACAACCAGAATCACCACACAGATTTATTTTTAATCACCTCGTGAACAGCCTGTCTGTTTATTTGACACCTGTAGACTTTGATTATATTAGAAAACACAACTAATTGAGCGGGTGAACTAGCATGCATTGAATTCAATCACACAAAGGAAAGAAACTTATCAGGATAGTTGTCTATCCTAATGTATAGTGCAGCAGTAGACTGTTAGTCTAGCTTACCTTAGCAAGGTCCACTAGTGAGTTTGCTTGGTCATTCAGCTTGCGTTGCTCCATTTTAACACTTCTCAATCTGAACACAAGACCATTCAGAACCCAATGAATTAACGCTATCAGAGTTTTTTTTTTGTCATTAAATTTGTGCACACACAAGGCATACACACGGAGAACACTCCTAGGACATGCACAGGATGTGTGTAGAAAAATGCAGGGGGTCAGTCTGTTTGGTTGAGCCGCATGCAAGTGGAGAGGAGACCACAGAGGAGGGAGAGCCGCCACTGAGGGGAAATGAGACCAGCTCGACGTCCTACCCAACCAATACACACAACCATGGTAAAGGAGTTAGGAGGACTCAAAGAGTGTTACATGATCATTTCTCAAGTCCTATAGCTAACTGACATGTCAGATTATAAAACATCTAAATTCTTTTGTGTCTATTATTATTTAATCCCTCAAAAGCCCCAGATATCAATTTATGTAAACATACGGACTAATTTTTAACCTTTTGATAGCAGCTGTCATTTTCTTTGTGAGACTTTTTAGTATAAACATAAAAAATATTTAAGAATTGAGAAAAATCAATTTGCAGTTTAAAGGAATCCCATTAATTTTGCTTCATGAATCACAATTATGCATTAATTGTTTAAAAAGAAAACATAAAGGTATCATGTTTCCAGTGATGGTTAACCTGTAACCTGGGGGCCCCAGTTTCTTTTTCAAACAGAAAAATAACTCACCTACTCCATACAACATGCTTTAATAATTCACATCTCCTGTTTAATTAGGCTTCTAAAGCCTGTTTCTGCTCGTCCTCTCAGGGGGCTCAGAAACAGCAACTGTGCAGGATTGTAGAGTGTCGACCGCACGTGGTTTCAAGCTATTAAAGAGTTTTTTATTTCTTCCCTGAATCTCCCACGCATGCTAAATTAACCTGGGCACAGTACACAGAATAACATCATGAGGGCAAGATTACCAACGTTTCAGATTCTGGTTTAAAAACAAAACAAAACAAAACTACAACTACCAGCTGAGACGTGAGAGCAGTTTGGGGTAATCATTAGGTTGTGTGTGAATTGAAGGAAAACGGTAATGGAGATCGAGGAGTGATTTAAGGGGGCCCTCAAGGAGTCTGCTAATTAGCTGAGATACACCCATTTTCATGCAATGCAGGATCTTTTCTCTGTTTCCCGATGACAGGCAGATGTGGAGCAAAGATGACAGGTTAGACCAACAGAGGGTGCCACAGGAGTCACTAAAGGAAACTACAGGCAAGGGAAGACGTCCTGACAACTGAGGACCGAAATGCGTCATACAGAGCAGACTCTAAAGACAAGAATACTATTGCAAAAATAGTACTTTTATTATTCAAGTCATCAAATGAAAGGAAAAAAAGGAAAGGTAGTCTATCTAAAATGATGGAAGATAACATATTCAATGTTACATGGCTTTGCAGTTGATGTAAGACCCGTTAAAATTATACATTTCACAGTTGGATGACCAATAGCTGTCAGATGGGGTCGAAGCACGGAGCAGGTCGAGGTCAGGACGAGGAGGCCTGCTTGCCCCGGCGCTTTTATGTCCTATGTGTCTCTGTCCCTCAGTCAATCACTCCTCATGGGCAGTTCTGCTTTTGAATGGGCACTCTAAATCTGCTTGCTATTCATCAGGGGGAAACGGCTAATGCTAAGCTTTTCCACACTAAATCAGTTAAAGCAATCTCGGTTAGTGCTGCTGCGCCATATTTTTTACCCCCCTGACTTGCTTTCTTTGTCATGACCTCCGTTTACCTTGCCGTGGAAAGAAATGCAAATTTTTCTTCTGTGTAATGGACAGGGCGAGCACTCTGCAGTTATTTTCTTTCTTTCTTTTCTTTTTTTTTCTGTCCCCGCTGACAGCCTTGCGCTGTCGGTCACAGTTGCAGCCTCTCGGGCTCAAACGGGGATTGCTCGGAGGCTTTACCCTGACCTTCCTCTCAGGTCACTTTCCTGTTTCTCCAATCCACTGATCTCTGAGCTAACAAGCACTCACTGTCCTGCCTCGTGCTATGATTCCCACTTTAACCTTGTGGATGGAAAGGGACAGCATTCCCAAAGGGGATGGCCTGACTGCGCTGAGACACTTGACATAACAGCTGTGGTGGAATAAAACATACTGTAAGACACTCGGGCCGGCCGTGTCCGACACCGTGCTCGTCGTGTGGGAAAATGCGCCATCCAAATGACCTCAGGAGTGTTTCGACTGTGTCTACTCTGCTAATTCTTCTTAGTGCAGAAGTGCGTGACAGCTGTGTGTCTGTGTTATTATGCTGTTTACCAGCCATGATAACACCGGATCAGCGTCTTTTGCTACTGTGTCATCCAACAGGGAAATGGAGGAGATGTGGCTGCAAATGCGGTAACAGGCGTAACAATGGTTCCACCCGCCGAAAGATGACCCTGAGCCCTGATCTGCGAGCGCGTGCAAGTTGTATAGCATGACTTGAGGGATATTGCACATCACATATTGGTGCTACTGCAGGTCTGCCTCCTGAAGAGCTCTAGTCGTCATCCTTCGGTACGTGAAAGCACAGTTGATTGGAGTTTAATCAGTGGCTTTCTGATTAAAGATCAAATTCTCATCACATCCATGCAGAAATGGAAAGAAAAACACCCTCCATCACCGATAATTGAAATTCACTTGATCTGTGGGCGTGTTCACAATGTGCAGCACGTGTCTGCTCAGCAGCAAGACGTGAAAAAAAGGTGTTTGTGCTGGTTTGTTTGCGACACAAAATGTCAGCGATTGAGCGAGAAATGTGGGACTAATGTGCTTTTGATCAAATTGACATGCTACTCAGTTGAACAGACATCTAATAAAAACCTTAAAACCAGCTCAAACGAAATAATTCTGATTGTGTCGTGTGAAACAGTTCAATCGTTGCAAACTACAGTGTCTTTCTCGTGGCATGAATTTCACTTATCAAATGAGGGAGTGTAATTTTTTTTTTGTCACATTATTGGGTTCAAGGACAAGCTCTCGTTGGCATGCACACAACAGGTTCTGTGTCTACATGTGAGGCGAAGACTTACTTTCGAGCTCTATTGCATTGTGTCGACACAAACAGGAAAAAAAGGAAACATGAAGTAGACAAATGAATTATTATAACATCAGATCAACATATTCAGATGGCAAAAGCTGTAGGCTCAGGTCTGGCTGCTGTAACCCTCATCGCTAACGCTGCCACCTCCGCTCCCAAACAGCAGCGACACTTTGTTCGTGACTTCTTTCCACCTGCAACCGGGGTGTTATCTCTCCGTGTTTGGACTGCTTCTGGCAGCTGCGACTCGGCTCGCTCTCTAAGTCTAATCCCCTTTTCATCCGCACCAGTCCTGGTTATCAGAGAATGCAGTAAATCAAAACAACCTCCCTGTTTAACTTTGGTAAACATTCACCAACATGGACAGCACCTCGAAGCGTCTATGGCTCCATTTAACAACCAGTTTACACCTCGCTTCTTTTACAGTGACCGATGAGGACCTCTGAGAAAGTTTTTCACGCCGTGCTGCGGCTTTGACCAGAGGACACAGGCACGGTGATATCTGATTTGATGTTTGCCATCATCGCCTCGTGACAGGTCAAGTATAGCTGCAGGCCTTTTCCAGCCCTCCACTTAAGTGATCTGCTGGCTGTCGGGGCCACTTCTTGCCCTTTATTTATCTCTATCCAGAGGTTACGTATCACACATCGCACATATGTTACAAAACCCTCTGAGATAAGGCCTGTGAACACAACACCTCATGAACAAAGGAAAGTCTTTATAAGACGGGAGGACGGCGACACCATGCTGAGTGGCTGTCCTTGCATGCAGAGCTGGACGTGACTTTTTCCCAACAAATCTGGCTCTTTATAGATTTAGCTGTAGCTCTGGGGGATTTTCCATTATTAGGCTGTCCTAAAGAACAGGAGGTGGACACGAGACGCTGTCATCACCGCTGCAAATCGCCTGAACACAACAGCAAGGACATAATGACCCGACAAAGCAACCATGACAAAACGCTATTAAACAGCACAAATCTGGATGCGGGTTTCAGCAGCAGCAGACAGCTGGCGCAGTCCTCTGCCTTGCAATTAAAGATCCTAATGTCTCTAAAACACAAATGTATGTTCAAAAGATTCATGAGCAAATCAAAGTTGCACACAGGAGACCACAAAGACCAGTACTGTGTACGTACATGAAACCACAGAAAGCAAACGAACATACAAAAAGGGGACATTTTACTGGAGCGTAAAGCTGCATAACAACAAAATCGCTGTACATCTAGATGCTTATTTTAATAAAACACTTAGTTGATTGCCAGTTATTGAAAGAAGCCACAGACTGAATATGCTCGTAAGCACTGTAGGTTGAGGAAAAACAAGAGTGAGGTGAGGCTAAAATCGATACTGTTTTGGAGTTAGGTAGCACTTCGGGGGTCCTCGGGGACCCACTAAAAGACTAGCTGACAGGTAAGTGTCTGACCAGCCGCTAGAAAAGTAGAAACCCAGATGTGTCAGCTCTGAGGTCGGCGTGCGAGCTGACTCACAGCGAAAGAGACACAAAGGGACCGGTCTGACAGCAAAAGGTGTGAGAGAGGGAGAGAGATCAATATCATACCGCTGTGAAATCTGTAACTCCAGAATATTTCAAGGTAAAATGTGTTTTCTTTTTTCATGAATATTTGTGTGGACGTGAGGCTGCTGAAAGACTATCTCCACAATATAACCACATCTTAAGAGAGGTTTTCCACTTCTCATTCAGAGAAAACGCCATTTTACACAGATAAAATATGCAGCTTTCATCCTGACAGTTCTTACTCTTTCTAACAAAAATGGATCACACAAACCTCCAGTGAATCAGCAAATGCTATTTACATAAATTTATAATGCGGAATCAACAGACTCATTATCACATCTGAAAATTTAAAGTTAGTCAGAAGAAACTCGATCAGGATCCTCCAGTAACATGAGCACATACTTTTGCTACAGGTGTCAAACAATTCAGATTTCAGGTTGGTGCTGCATTGGCAAATCAAGCGAGCACACTGCTGGATGAAAAGTGTTAGACCAACACAGGCGGCGGGGGTCAGGGTTAAGGGCGAGGTACCTACTGGTGAATGGCTTGGAGAAATTTCCTCTGGTGCTTCCTGACTCTGGCGTGGTCCATCTTCCTCACCAGTTTGGTGTTCTTGTAGATGAGCCACGTCTCCCTGAGAACGTTCGCAGCTGTGTTTTTCACCTGAAGTGCAAAAAAACCAAACAAACATTGGAAACGTACGGTCAAGAGCGCAGGAAAACGATTTACCTGTGATGTCAAAATAGTCTCTCTCACTTACTCTTTTTGTTAGCTGGGTGTCCATCATAAAATTGTGGACGTGTTTTTCAGCTTTGGTTAATTCCAGTTTCTTTGCCACCACAGCCACCACCAAGGCAGTGCAGCCAGCACCCTGTGAAATAACAAGAACGGACAGGAACAAATATACTACGTGGATTTTTACTTATTTCATTTGCTACTCAACTGTTTTTTTCCCCAGTCATGAAATATTAGCAGCACGTTAGTTTCTTTGTCTTTCAACACTTTCAGAATTATTGACTGCCAAAGAAAAAAAAATGGAAGCTCTCAGTCTGCTTTTCTCGGCTTTTCTCACCATAATGCCAGTTAGGAGGCAGACTCCTTTCCCACAGTATGTGTTTGGGACCATATCCCCATATCCAATGGTAAGAAACGTGATTGAGATCAACCACATGGCTCCTAGAAAGTTGCTGGTTATGTCCTGGTTGTCATGGTACCTGTGATAAATGAAAAATGCAAAAGGTTCACTAACCTTAAAGCACCAGGGAAAAAAACTGATGCACTCCAGCTTCACTTTATGACTAATTCTCATTTTAAAAAAAATCCAATATAGGGGTGCACAAGATTAAATGTCAGAATACTGCAGGCCTATATCTTCTCTTGTAAATCTTTCTATCCTGATGCTCAGACACAGAGTGCGCTAAGAAATGTGTACATTATCTATTTTTATGCCTTATCTATGTTTCATGCTGAGCAGTGCAGCATAGCGTGAGAAACTGATCCAGGCACCTCTCGCATGCTCTCACAGTCCACGCAGCGATGATCCACAGCGAGATGGTGAAGACCAGCAGCACGGTGCCGGGACAGATGGTCATGAGGGTCTTCATCACAAAGCGTGTGTTAAAGTTAATCTTGTTGAGGGCACCGATGCTGCGGGACGAGGCGTCGGTGAAGAGCTTGCTGTGCAGCAGCATGACGCGAGCGATGAGGTACAGCCGCAGGAACATGGGGATGGACAGGATGATGTCCACATCAGCATCCGTCTTGGATGGCACGTAGGAGTAGGCCAGGCGTGCGGTCCAGGTGAAGGTGTAGTTCCCTGGGATGGGGTGGATGGCGCACACGAGGATCTCCAGGCAGATGAAGAAGATGCGCTCATATGTCATGGCTATCCTCCAGTCGTCGGCTGCGTTGTCCACCATAAATAACTGCAGGGAAAGGGCACGGTGAGGCCGACGGAGGGTAAAAACCATCTAACATTTTCATCACTGTGACACAGCAAGCTACAGGAAATCATTAAACCCCATTAAACAATAAGTCACAAATAGCCTCGAGTCATTAAATCACATTTTTTGAGTCACATTTTTTACAGACCGTTGCAGTTTTTTTCCACATTGTTGCCCAGTTAAGACAAATGAAATACACACATAACATTATTTTTTTTACTGTTTTCAAGAGAATAAAATTGATCCAAACCAACATTTGGGGGAGGTGCAGCTCAGGAAAATAATGGCTGCTATGATAAGGGGAGGATGCCCAATCCTTCAAGGCCAAAAACGCCCTTCAGACATCTCAGAGGGCATCTGATGAAGGTTAAAACCTGCTTTTGTTTTTCTGAATACATTTAGCACAAAACAAACGTGCTTTATACGTTTTCATGAGATTCTTTTCGCTCTGCCTGTCGGTAGCCGTCTGTCTCCATTAATGTATTTTAAGAAAATCACTGTGATAAGACTTAGAGCTGAATTGATTAGTCAATAAATTGAGTGGAAGAAAAAGAATAGGCAGTCATTGTGAGAACTGATTAATCATTTATGTCCTTTTTGAAGCAGAAATTGTGAAAAAAATGGCTCCAGCTTATCAGATGAGAAGATTCATTGCTTTTCTTTCACATATATATCATTATGAACTGAATATTGACTGGGTATTTGACTCCTTAAGACATAAAATTGGGTTCGGGATCTGAAATTGTACAATAAATGGCAAAAATGAATGTAAAGCATGAGATTTGTAGTGGGACAAGCTGCATAGTCTGTTTCCATATGTGTCCCCACTACTCAAAGGCTGAATAATGCCATTAATGCCCCCCAATTTTTCAGTTTCCCTCACTGCTTTCAAACTCCATGATTAAAAAATATAAGTGTGACATTAACAGCATGCAGGGAGCATTTCCAACTTCAAAGCGTTGCACTGATAAGAACATCTGCCGCCTCCACATTTGCATTAAGTTCTGGTCGCTTGGCCACCCCCGACCAGAAGGTAGGCCGTTCCACTGGGGACTTTGGAGTGGGTGGATTTCAGCACCCCTCATCACTCTTCTCCACCCTGTCCTCTGTCACATACGGCAGCTTCCTCTCACGCTCACCTCCGCTGCTGCTGCTCCCTCCTCCTGTTCATCCCCTTCTTTCTCTTCATCACAGTCAATCCAATTTACAGTTATCTTCGATAAGATACACTGCTGTTCACCCTGGACTAAAGTCTGAGCCCACGACCGCTGTCTCCAGCTCATTCGCGATGATCCCTGATCACGCTTGTCGTCGCAGATACGCCATCTCAACCTCACTCCTCTCACCGGGCTTCATATTTGCTTTGCAGATTAAATAATATCAAACCGTATTAGTTTCCCCTACATTTGTCAAATAATTCCTCTTTCTGACATGCCACGCTGATATTCCCTCACAGCTACTCACAATCTATCCACTCAATCACCTCAAGGTCCTCCGCCTGTGCACAGGCCGTCACAACTGGCAGTAGATATTTCACAAAGTGTTGCTGTCAGCAAATACAAGCGAGCTTCCCTGGCGGCTGTTTTTGCCATGAGAGCAGAAGCCGCTCTAAAGGAGAGAAAAGGAAAACTGCACATGATTACATTTTATCGGAAACCCCTCCTAATATGCTTAGTAATGAATTATACGACTCCCAGTCACATCTGAGGATTTGAAATGGAAATATGCACATACAGGACAATGTTTTTTGCTTACAGTTGAGCCTCCCTGAGAATGGGATTGTGCACAAGTCACTTCATCTTCCAGCTCAGCTCATCTTGAATGTTTAAAGTTTGGATTTTCGGTGAATTTTTTCCACCCACTCCACAAATACCTGCCGGCGTAACCCATGACGAAGAATTTAATACATATTTTAAGTTTAAGGACTGTGCAAAAAGGATTCAGGGAGGAAGCGAGGGCAGAAAAAGCGGAGAGGATGATGCATTTTTTCTTTTTGCTGAAAGGTGCGAAGTTCATATGTTTTGGGAAAGTGAGGGACAGTCTTGGCCAAGATTTATATTTAATTTAATGCTTTTCTTGTAGGATTTACTGTAAAAAAATTTAATGCATACATGAAAAAAGTTACATTAAAAACATACCTGTTTGTTTTATCATATGCAGGGGTCACGTCTTTGCATC